>VDFB02299959.1:0-117564 GCA_007258455.2 Sequoia sempervirens | reverse complement strand
GGTTTAGGGTTTAGGGATTACAGTTTATAGTTTAAGAGTAAAGGGTGTAGGGTTGATGGTTGAGGGTAGAGGGTAGATGGGTTTAGGGTTTAAGGGTTTAAGGGTAGATGGTTTAGGGTTTAAGGGTAGAGGGTTTAGGGCTTAAGGGTTGAGGGTTGAGGGTTTAGGGTTTAAGGGTTGAGGGTAGAGGGTAGAGGGTTTAGGGTTTAAGGTTTTAAGGGTTTAAGGGTAGAGGGTAGAGGGTAGAGGGTAGAGAGAGAGATATAGAGGGTTGAGGTAGAGGGTTTAGGGGTTTAGGTTTTAGGGTTTAAGGTTTTAAGGGTAGAGGGTTGAGGGTTGAGGGTTAGGGTTTAAGGGTTGATGGTAGAGGGTAGAGGTTTTAGGAGTTTAGGGTTTTAGGTATTAGGGTTAAAATTAGAGGATTATAGTTTGCAGTTTAAGGGTAGAGGAGTGTGGGGTTGAGATGATAGAGGAGGGGTTTAAGGGTAGGGGTGGGGTGAGGGTTTAGGGAGTTTAGGGTTTAGGGTTTAGGGTTTTAGGGTTTATGGTTTAAAGGTAGAGGGTAGAGGGTTTAGGGGTTTAGATTTTAGGGTTTAGGGTAGACGATAGATGGTGGAGGGTAGAGGGTTGATGGTTGAGGGTTAAGGGTAGATGGTAGAGGGTTTAAGGGTTTAGGGTTTATGGCTTAAGCGTTGAGGGTTTAGGGTTGAGGGTTGAGGGTTGAGGGTAGAGGGTAGAAGGTAGAGGGTGAAGGGTTGAGAGAGAGAGAGAGTTGAGGGTTTACGGTTACAGTTTATGGGTAGAGGGTAGACAAATCTATTTCACTCCAACCCCTCTCCCATTGTGAGGTCTTTCCCCCCACCCTAATTGGATAACTCTTTATCCCTCTCAAGTCTCTATCGCTCTCAGGTCTTAGTCCCTACCACGCTACTAGGACTAATCTCTCTCACTCATATCCCCTCTCCCTCTATCTCAAGTCTCACTCCATTCCTATTGAGAGAGAGAAAGCATTTCAAAGCACCATATTTGGGGCTCGCTAAACAAATTTGGCAAGTGCCAAATGGGTTTTACCTTGAAACGGTAAAATAGGAGTTCACCTCGTGATTCTGGCCCACATGCTTCTGCTTTTGTCTGGTTCAATGCTTAATCTAACAGAGAAACACCTTTTTTATGTAGTTGACTCCCTGTTGTACCAATCTATGCTTGATCCATCACCTTTTTGCCACCAATTTCCATGCACACAACATAGATGAAGACATTTTGAAGTTTCTACATCATTTTACATTATCTCAGGTAATATGTTCATTTTTGGTAATATTCAAATGTTTATATTTAGTATGTTTGCTTATTTTTTACAATAATCTAAATTCCTTTAATGATTTTATTAATCATAACAATTGGACATAGAATTCAACATTGAATTAGATGAGAGTTGCATAAAAAAGTTTAATTTTTATGACTTTGAAGAAAAAAATGAAAACCATGACATAATTTACATTAATTCATGTTTAAACTTATATAAACGACATCAACTTTTAACACAAATTTTCTTATGAATTCTATTTGCATTGCTTATAGTAGTCCATTTCCAGCATGCTTAGATAAACAAATTCAACTTAACACAAGTTTTTTTGTTTTGTTTAGACAATTTATAGACCATTCATTTGATGATTTTATTAATATTCATTGTTACACATAGAATTGAACATTAAATTCATTATTACTAATGGTTGTGGGAAAAAATTATTTTCAACTAATTTGGAAAACCTAAGAGATTTCATCAATGTTAATGTGCAAGTTTCTATTTTATTTTTTTTGTGCCATAAAGAATTCACCTTCATCATGTGCTTAGATAATTTCAAGTGATTCAAGACATAGTTGGCTTAATGCAAGTTTCCATTCATTCATACCATTTACCGTTCTTCCTTGGTAGATTTATGTATGAAAAATGTTGTAGCATATAGACGTGTGATAATTCCAAACAACTTGCTGCCATCTTTCATAAAATGCTTTGGTGTGTTCAATAAAATGCAATGTAATCAACGTTATCAATATGTTTCATAAAATGCATTACTTACTTTTGTTCTATGTGTGATTGTGAATATGCAACATTCAACGTCATGCCGAGGAAACGACCAAAGCCTCTAACACCGGAAGAACGTGTCATAAAAAATGCAAGGAAAAGAGAATAAAAAATTGCAGCTCGTGAAGCAAAAGAATTATAGCCCATACAACCAAAAATTCCCGTGCAATCTAAGAGAGATGTACAATTGGAAAAACAAAGGGCACGAATGGACAAACTTTGTGGAAGGACACAAATAGCAATGAGTTATGGGAATTCTCGGGTAGAGTGCCACAGAAAGATAAAAGAATTGCTCAAGGCTTGAGATCTTTAATAGTAGATTATTGGAAGGATAACACAAGGACCTCTCCTAATCAAAGAGATGTTGTAAGAAGGATAATTGGTTATAAAATCTATGAGCCACATCCAAAGCATTATTTGGATACCACTCAAACCCAATTTTTTGTTGATTTTGTACAAAAGTTTCATGAAATTAAAATATTTCAAAGGTATTTTGAAATGCTAAAGCCTTTTTATGTCAAAATAAATCACACACACACTACTTTTTGTTGTAGAGTACATATTGAGTTTTCTAACCATTATGATTTTTATCAACGTATATGTGTAGATATGCATACTAACAATGTTTTGCAGGAATGTAACATAAGGCCTCCACCCAAATCCTTAAGGGAATTCTTATCTTCCATTTTATGTGAAAGAGAGGATGGTCAAATTTTTTACAAGTCATGTTTGGATGGCACATGTCATCATTGTGGTGGCATGCAACATTTCCCAATTTTCCAACACATGGCTAGTACACACACAATTGGAGACAAAATTGTTGAATTTGGCAAATACAAGACAGTGGCCTACAGTTTAAAAGATGGGAAAGAAGCAAAGAAGTGTGAATTGGTCAGTGATAAGATTCCAGTATATCATTTTATGGGAATTTTCCATGATCAGGTGGTCTATGAGTATACAAGCCATACACATAGAGCTCAATGGTTGGACTCACAGTTCAAGTTATGCAAGGACACGTTTCCACTTCATAGCATCATTTTAGTTGTCGAATTCGTAGAGAACTACACACTACAACCACATAATGAGGTGCAATCATAGTACTACAACTCCACACAGGTTGCTATAGTTGTGCATATAGCATTCATTCATGCAAATGATAGTACAAAGGATAACAAGAAAGTATTGAGAGAGTATCACTTTTACATCAATGATGATCGCACACATTCTACTGAGTTTGTGTAAGGTTTCTTTTAGATGTTCTATGCTGATCTAGCTAGCAGGGGCATATCATTCAGTCAACATATCATATGGTAAAATAATTGTATATCGCAATTCAAGAATGCTAGAATGTTTTACTGGTTGATCAGGATGCATAGGATTAGTGGTGTTCAACATATGTGGAATTTCTCAGAGGCCGGGCACGGAAAGGGGGAGCATGATGGAGTGGGTGCATGTATCAAAAGAGCCCTTGCACGAGAAGAGTTAAAGTACAAAGACAGTGTAAAGTTAACATATGTAAGATCAATTGTCAAGTGATGCAATCATGCAATGGGTCCAGGTAGTCAAGGTAATTCTTTAGTTTGTAGATTTTTTCATTTAGTAGATGATACTAACATTACAAAATATGAGGACTATTGTACAATAATAGGATTGAGCAAGCTACACTCTTTTAGAAGCTCCAATGTAGGTACATGGATTATCCATACACGGAAGATGGCATGCTTTTGTTCTGCATGTACACTTCGAGCATGGAATGATTGCAAGTCAATAGAGTGGGTTGATGAATGGTCTATAAGAAGTCTAACCCCACTTGACACTTATCAGCTCTCGACAGCTCTAAAAATCACGGACATGCAATCATCTGTTGACTTTGATCATGTATCGAACCTTGTAGAACCAGGTAATATATCTTACTTTGAGGTTTTATTTTGATATTCATTAAATACATCTAACAAGATGAACATATTAATGCAGGTCACGTATATGTAATGATTGCAGATGAGGAAAATGAAGAGGGTACAGATTATTACCTATGTCATTGTATCGAGGCCAAAAAGAAATTGGAGGCCCTAGTTATAGATGGAGAAAACATAGAATATCCTACAGGTTCGGTGCTTGTTATTGGAACATGGATTAGAAGGTACCCATTTAAGAATGTTATAGTTTGGTTGTTTTAGGAATTCAACATGCATCAAAAGATTCTTCACTACTCGAACCTTGTCGTCGCCACCAACGTTCATTTGATCAAATATAAGGGCATACCTAAGAACAAGAACTTGTGGAAAGTGCGTGAGTTTGACCATGAGGAAATACTTGACATGATAAAGAGTAGAGCAGACCCGGATGGTTCCCCGGATTGATTGGTAAGTGTGCACATTGAATTTGTAAAGTCATGTTATTGATCATTGCTTTATTTCAAGCGTTTAAGTTTGATTGTATAAGGGTTTGCAAAATTGCATTAATATAGATATACAAAATGATTGGAGTGATGAAATGTAGCCTTGGGAAAAAGGTTCAAAATTTCATTTGAGGGAGTTTTCATCTTGGTTCCATGAGAAAATTGCAAAAAGTTGTAAAAACATGAAATATTGTCAATATTGTCAAAATTGTCAAAGTGGGTAAAGGCAGGGTATTTTGATGGTTGTGCTTTGAATCATGAATAAAGGCTTAAATAAGGTCTAAATGATCATATGTTAGGTTTCTAGAGGTGTTTAAGGTCTTTTGAGTTCAATAATTGCAAAAATGCAAAATGTTGCAAATGTTGTCAACGCCAATTTTGCTGATTTGTGTTGATTTTCAAAATTAGAGTCATTTAAAGGGTAATTAGGTGCAAGTTGGTTGGTTTGAAGGTGGTTATGGTTTGTAAATTATATAAGAGGCCTTCTCTGGCTCGAATCAAGGTTTTTGGAGGTGTAACAAACTCACACAATTCAAAATACCACATTTTTGGTGCATTTTCTAAGTTTTTTTCACTATTTTCCAGAATTGTTTGTTGTTGTACGGATCGTACAGACCCAATCATGCTTTGAAATCTTTAGATGTTGAATTTTTATGAGTTTAATTTGATCTTCAATTGGTTTGGAGTTCTAACTTTCTATTTTGTAAGAGAAATTACAAAAATACAATGAATACCATGTTTTTTCCATTGTTAAGGGTTTGAAAGCAAAATAATGCACTTTTGACAAATCCACACACTGTCTAATACTGTAACTCAGTGGATTGGTAGGAAATATGTTATTTTATATGTCTTAATTCATTTTATATCATAATAAAGCATTTTTGTGGTGATTGTGTGATGCCTTGGGCCTAGAAAGTGCATTTTTTCCTTGAAAAGTGATGGCTTTGAAGTGCTTCTCAATGAAATTCTAATGGAGTTGAGTTTGTGAGTGTGTCAAATGACTAGGAAGACCCTATGGAAGGTGTTTGGACCATTTATTTGTTTTTTCAAGCCTTGGAGTGAAGATTTTGACATAACCCTTGTTTTTGCATTAAAAAAGGAGGGTTATTGAGTTGGGAGAGTTTCTGGCCTTACAAGTGAAAATATATTGTGGATTCTATGGTTTTGAGGCATTTAATTTTCTTCCCCAAGGTTTCAAGGTGATTGGATAACTTTGAAGGGTAGTTCGTTTGTTAAATTAACCCATTTTCCTAGTTTTGCCATGGTGGATGTATAGTAAGTATATATTGATCCAAAGGAGTCTTACTTGAATTTGAAGCATGTTGTGTAAGTCCTTAATGGGTGTCTAAATCCATTATTTAATTGACAAGTCTTTTGGGAAAGTTGGTAGAAGGAATACACTTGACAAGTGGATTTGAGAAGTTCTCTTGAACTTGCTTTGAAAATTTGGTTGAACATCTTGTATTTGTCATTTGTAGTTGATCTCCAACCTGGGTCTGCATCAAAAACCTAGGTTTGGTGGCTTGAGAGTGATGGTTTAGTGGATTGGTAGCTTGGTGAGCGGTTGTGGTGCAGGAGCACCTACACCTCATCCTCTCTTTTTGATCATTTGATGGAAATAGATGGTGAATAGGTTAGAATGAGTCTTTTGAGTGTTTTTCATCTTCAATAAGGTCTAATAAGACCATTGGATAGGTTCTAGGTTTAGTTTTTTAGTTTTGGAGTCAAAATGTGAAATATTGCAATCTTGCAGTAAATGTAGTCATGTAGCCTTCAGAAGGCAAAATTGTAAATTTGTACTTGGATATACAAGATTGAGGTCTTAAGGATGTAATAAGGCTATTTTGAAGCCATTATAATGGTTATAGAAGTCATAGGTATTAGAATTGAAAGTTGCTTCAAAATTGCAAAGTTGTCATAATGCAATTTAATGTAATTTCAACATTAATGATGTAATTATGCTAACCAACAGTTCCCTCCTTCAAAAAATAGTCGAGGGTTGTGGATTTAATGATGTAAGTTGCTTCAAAATTGAAAATTTTCCATAATGCAATTGGTTTCAGGAGGAAAGATGGAGGTTTGCAAAAGTTATGTGATGCCCTAGGTCTAGTTTTACCTTGAAACATTCTAGAAAATGACCATTTGAAACATACACTTGATTATTAGATAATTTCATATATAGAAGTTGAGAATCAAAATAATTTGTTCATCTTGTGCATGTTTAAACTGTTTGAAAATTTAATGAATAATGGTTAAATTATATCATATATTGCTTAATTATATTATGGTTAAATTATATAGTGGTGCAGGAGCACCTCCACCTTATGCCTACAATTGGAGCACTAATTATTGAACATTGAAATTCTTAGCAAGGAATAAAGTTGTTTTGAGGTTATTTGTTCTGAATAAGGTCAATTAAGATCCCTAGGTAGGTTTTAAGGTGAGGTTTTGAGTTTGTAAGGAAATCTAGGAGCGCATCTTATGAAAACTCCAAATAGTAGTGCCTTCGGTAACTTTAATTTCGATTAGATTACCTCAAAGACACGTATAATTATGTCCTAAAGCGGAAAAAGACAGTTATTTCCCACATTAATCCTTCTGAGAAAAACACATGTAAATTCAACAGCATGCATTAACAGATTCTCTAACAGAATCAATACAGACATGAAAGATGAGACAAAAGCAGAACACAAAGATTTTACGTGGGGAAAACCCTTTCGGGTGAAAAACCCCACTCTCCAAAGTTTGAGCCATTGTATTATTCAGCAACATAAAGTTACAATACAGTTTCAGGCTCTTAGCCTTTCAGAGATTTCATCTTGTTCATTCTGGATATAACTTGTAGCAAACTATCCCTCAGAGATCACCTAAAGAAATCATGATTACGAGAGATTCCAGCAGCTCAACTCTGCCTCTCAATCCTTTGCATCAAACTCATGGCCTCGGCCTTTCAGCCAGCCACTCGGTCCTCTCTCTATCGTTCTCTCTCTGGATCTCGGCTCTTCAGCTCCTTGGCTTATCAGCTCCTTCTTCAAAATGTCCAATGCATACATATATACATTCGTTCTCTGCAAGCTCTATGAAATCGTTCTTTTCCAACTGTCGGATCAGAAGCTCCAGCTCAGCATCATTACCAAAACATAGATGTTTCCACTTCCTTGTGTAGAGCTTTCCCTTCCACACAAAAACGGTCGCAATGGTCTCACAGCAAACAGTTCACATCCTGCTTTCTCTAATTGGTCCAAAATGCACCACGTTGGACAGTCTTCACTTGGTCAAAAAGCATTCAACTTGTGTCGCATGTCAGTGAGACACTAATCGTGTCTCCCCGATGCCATAGAGCCCATATCGTCTTTATTGCCAAGAGTCTTCACTATCGGCAAGACATTACACTGAGTCCAGAAAGCTATCACTCAGATTTCGCCGTGTCACCAAGACATCACTCCGATGTTCACAAGTTACATCGACATCAGTATTCTCATCGGCGAGACAATCGCCATTCGATGAGACATCATACCGATGTTCCAAAGTCATATCGATGTGAGCAACACTCGGCAAGACAACCATCTTTCGCTGAGAGGTCATACCGACATCAGGATCCCATCGGCAAGATAATCGCTCTTCGCCAAGACTTCATAATGAGCTCTTCATGTTATACCGAAACATCCCAGTGGGCAAGACATATCATTTTCGCTGAAACGTTACTCCGAAGTCTTCAAGTCATATCGAGTCGGCAACACTTTCGACATTTGGTAAGACAACATACTGAAACACATGTTTTACACCAAAGTCTCCTGTCGGCCAGACTTACCACTGTCGCCAAGAGGTTACACCGAGCCTCTTATGTTACACCGAAGTCACACAGCCATCAGCGAGACTAACACCTATCGCCAAGACTTCACGCCGAAGTCTCCAGGTTATCTCGAGCCCACCTTTCACCAAGAGTCATGCCGAACATATCCCACATCGTCGGTGAGACAAATGCCCGTCGCCAAGAGTTCTTACCAAACTCTTTCGTTATTTCGATGACTCCATGTGTATGACTATCGGTGAGACATCCATATCGGTAAGACCTCATACTGAAACATAACCCTTTCGGCTAAGTCTCCTCGATATCCGATAGACACCAACTGTCGGCCAGACATCTCCCAATGGCGAAGACTTCCAACCGATAGGAGCAAGTCATACCGATTATCACATCGGCCAGACAGACCAAAGGTAATGCCGATATCGGCAAGACTTCCTATCATCGCCGAGACATCATTCCGACACATATGAGTTACCCCGATGATCTAGTCGCCATGAGTCTCCCCGACATCCTTTAGACCAAACCGTTGGCCAGAGGTCTCCACTCGGTAGAAGGTTACATCGAAGGCCACAAGTCACAATGACATCATCAGTCGGCAAGATAGAAGAAAAGTCTTAGCGACATGAGCAAAACACAAAGTTACTAAACTGCTAGTTAGCCAAGACAACATGAATGCCACAACGACCATGCTTTGTCAGAGGTTTTAGCCTGTGAGATTGAGGCACATTTTCCAACAATGTCCCACTTGACAAAGATCACACATGCACCTCCAAAGCAACCAGGAACTAAGATCACACTAGCTCCACCAGTTCAAACCTCGCAATACTCAAGACACCCAATCAACATGATTCAATAGATAATAGTCCACCAGACAATCTGTAATAAAGACCAGGAATCCAACAGTAACTCATTGACCAATAAAGCAAACCGATCACAGCCTTCCAAGAAACCACATAGATCTCGAACATGCTCTCATGCTCCATCAAGAATTCTGCTCCAACATCCAAGATGTTCACCTTTAGTCAACAATCCTGTCATCTTCCAACATGCCACCTGTGGAAGAAGAATACAAAGCCAAGGTGTATAAGCACCATTCCAACAAACACAAGCAAAAGATCCCAGTGATATTACCAACAAGATACTGCTACCACTTCACTGTACTCAAACGCTATACAAAAGCAATTTCAACTTCAAAAATTCAATCAGAACACAACAATGAAGTCATTATCCATAAACAAGATATTAAACATCAGCTAGAACAACAATCAGACTGACTGCTTCCATCCAACTGATAAACCCATGCGACTGGAAATAGCACCCATAGCTCGTGCTATTCCATCCAATCTCACATACCTCACAGGTATCACCATTAGTAAACTTATGCCAATCTATAACCAACTCATTAACAGCAAATACAAGCTCCAAGTGTCAACTAGTCGAAGACAACAAGACACATATAGGAACTCCCACTGCCTGAGTAATCCATATCTGAAAGATCAAAAGGCATCACAAGTCTACCACTAACAACACATAGAAATGTAACCATGTAGTACCAAGGAAATATCAACAATGATATGCACAACTTGCAACAACCTGCCGCAAGAAACATTTCTCTCACCACAAACCTGCACGGCCACAAAGAGAAACTCTGCACATCATCTTCCTATAGAGCATCCTCCTACATACACTTCTAACAGCTAGCTGTGTCAAGAATGATCTTCTTCACATCCCAAAAGAAAAAAACTTAACAACATCCATTCGTTAAATCACCAAGATCAAACTGAATTTTAAAAACATGGATGTAAGCTTCTTAAAGAAGATCAAACTACTTCATTCCCCATTTCAGGAAATCAGCCCATACAACATCTCCTACCAATTCTCATTAGCAACAAGGAGATAAAACAAAACTGTACAACTTCCACTATGAATCCTCCAGAACCATTAGACAACAATTCAAGATCAATATCATGAAAGTAACTTAATAAAACACATCTGAAAAATATAATGGGCCAAATACCTTTCAGATAAACTACCGAGTAGACCAAGAGTGGGAACGAGAATACTCCTTCAAGATACCAGTCATCATGACTAATCCAAGAGAAATCTCCTCATAGGTCTCTTATTGAACTCATGTTCAACCAAGGTGTAGGATTCTTAGACTTTATGCTGAAAAAATTTAACAAGAGTAACAAGCAGCCATACTTCTCTCATAAGAGAAAAACAGCCTCACCTTATTCTTCATGTATCCATGAGTACTAGCAACAGATCATCTCATGCTAAACTTCAATTGCATTACTGCACTATCACGAAGTATCAAGCAAATAATCAAAGCACTCAATACACAAAGAATTACTAGACCACTGTCAAAGCTCCAATCAGCTAAATCAAGAACTTATCATGACACCATGATCTACACATCCCCATAGGAGATCCCATGTTTCAAGTGACTTTTCCATTGTCTCAATTACAATGCACAATGCCAGAACTCCAGTGCACAAGCAAGAGTATACCATGACATAAAGCAAATAGAATCAAAATCAACATCACCTGGAAAGCACCACCAACACCTTAGCCAAAGACTCCAAGTGTCCTCCATGGATCCAAGATGTTGCACATCTTCAAGTAATGTCCATGAAAATGCAAAAGAACCCTTCTGCAGCAACAGGATCAAAGAGCTCTCCCAAGAAACATCTGCAACACTAAAGAAGACCATTCACCACCACGTGATGAATCCACAGTCACTGCTAGAGCTCCCACTGAAACGTGACACCTGAGCTCTCCAAGCATCATGACTACCTACTACAGGTTCCCCTAACTGACTATTCAGGTACTCAATAGTATCCATCCTCTTATCTCAAAGCACCACACCAATGCACAAGTGACCACAGACGAGGCCAACTAACAAGTTTGCACCAACAATGAATCAACCTTGAGGATATAGACAGTCCACTTCCGAGTTGTCTCATAGCAAACATGTAGGTAAAGACAACCCACAACATTTCACAACCCGTAGATCCATTCAACACAAGCATGCAAACCCATCATCACATTGGAAATGCAAAACTGAGATCTCAAAGAGAATAACCACGTAGACAACATGACTCAAACATCAAATCAAGCTTAGATCCGATTCACCAATCACATCCACACCAAGCACCATAGTCAAGAAACCCACAAGCATCACCACAGGAATGCTGAGTGACAAACCACATACCAACACTCCCAATGTAGAGAAGAAATCATACCTCCTCAAGCCATGCACCAAGCATGCATGCAGACCTGCAACTATCTCATCCAACAACACCCCAAAAGGCCAGTGTCTAGACAATAGCTTAACAACAACTCCACATGACCACAAGTTTTTCTTAACCGTGTAAAACCTACAAAACCACTGAGCCATGCAAATACAATACATCCTTAAAAAAGGAATCAGCAGTTCAAGAAAATCTAGGACCCTTTCAGGCCAAATCTAAACCACCACCATGTACAGGCATCTGAGAAAGAGAGAAAGGCTATTTTAGAAGCTTGCAAATCATCTAATGATTAACTCCATAGCCTTTTAATATATGAGGTTAACAGGAAATAGTGCCTTCCAACACCAGGAACTACCACCTAGCAAAATCACTCTCTTCCATAGCTGTGAAACAACCTAGGCTTCTCCATATCACCCAGGAGCCTGACACACACACACCCAATATGAAAGCTTTACTGCTACATAGCCACAGAGAAAAGAAATCCACCTCATACTCCAAGGTTATACCTCTACTAGCCAGGAGACATAGATCACAACATGATCAACTCCCTTTTCCATCTTGACCATCCTTCAAGTTGTATGTTGTCTTAGAATACCACAAGGCTTCCACTCAACAAAGGATCAATACATCAGTCCATTCCTCAAGATTTCTTCCAGCCCATCAAGATAAGAAATATTCACAGGAGAAATATCCAGAACCAACAACCAGAAGAAGGCTCTGATACCACTTGTAAGGAAATCTAGGAGCGCATCTTATGAAAACTCCAAATAGTAGTGCCTTCGGTAACTTTAATTTTGATTAGATTACCTCAAAGACACGTACAACTATGTCCTAAAGCGGAAACATATAGAGTTATCTCCCACATTAATCCTCTGAGAAAAACACATGTAAATTCAATAGCATGCATTAACAGATTCTCTAACAGAATCAATACAGACATGAAAGATGAGACAAAAGCAAAACACAAAGATTTTACATGGGGAAAACCCTTTCAGGTGAAAAACCCCACTCTCCAAAGTTTGAGCCATTGTATTATTCAGCAACAGAAAGTTACAATACAGTTTCAGGCTCTTAGCCTTTTAGAGATTTCATCTTGTTCATTCTGGATACAACTGGTAGCAAACTATCCCTGAGAGATCACCTAAAGAAATCATGATTACGAGAGTTTCCAACAGCTCAACTCTACCTCTCAATCCTCTACATCGAACTCATGGCCTCGACCTTTTGGCCAACCACTTAGTCCTCTCTCTATCATTCTCTCTCTGGTTCTCGACTCTTCAGCTCCTTGGCTTATCAGCTTCTTCTTCAGAACATCCAATGCATACGTATATATAGTCGTTCTCTGCAAGCTCTATGAAATCGTTCTTTTCCAACTGTCAAATCACAACCTCCAGCTCAGCATCATTATCAAAACGTAGATGTTTCCACTTCCTCGTGTAGAGCTTTCCCTTCCACACAGAAACGGTCGCAATGGTCTCACAGCAAACAGTTCACATCCTGCTTTCTCTGATTGGTCCAAAATGCACCACGTTGGACAGTCTTCACTCAGTCAAAAAGCGTTCAACCTGTGTTGCATGTCGGTGAGACACTAACTGTGTCTCCCCGATGCCACAGAGCCCATATCATCTTTATCTCCAAGAGTCTTCACTATCGGCAAGACGTTACACCGAGTCCAGAAAGCTATCGCTCAGACTTTGCCGTGTCACCAAGACATCACTCCGATGTTCACAAGTTACATCGGCATCAGTATTCTCATCGGTGAGACAATCACCATTCGATGAGACATCATACTGATGTTCCAAAGTCATATCGATGTGAGCAACACTCGGCAAGACAACCATCTTTCGCTGAGAGGTCATACCGACATCGGGATCCCATCGGCAAGACAATCGCTCTTCTCCAAGACTTCATAACAAGCTCTTCATGTTATACCGAAACATCCCAGTCATCAAGACATATCGCTTTTGCTGAGACGTTACTCTGAAGTCTTCAAGTCATACCGAGTCGGCAAGACTTTCCACATTCGGTAAGACAACATACCGAAACACATGTGTTACACTGAAGTCTCTTGTCGGCCAAACTTACCACTGTCGCCAAGAGGTTACACCGAGCCTCTTATGTTACATCGAGCCTCTTATGTTACACCGAAGTCACACAACCATCAGCGAGACCAACACCTGTCGCCAAGACTTCACGCCGATGTCTCCAGGTTATCCCGAGCCCACCTTTCGCCAGGAGTCATGCCGAACACATCCCACACCGTCGGTGAGACAAACGCCCGTCACCAAGAGTTCTTACCAAACTCTTTTGTTATTCCGATGACTCCATGTGTATGACTATCGGTGAGACATCCATATCGGTAAGACCTCATACCAAAACATAACCCTTTTGGCCAAGTCTCCCCGATATCCGATAGACACCAACTGTCGGCCAGACATCTCCCAATCGCCAAGACTTCCAACCGATAGGAGCAAGTCATACCGATTATCACATCGGCCAGACAGACCAAAGGTCATGTCGATATCGGAAAGACTTCCTATCGTCGCCGAGACATCATTCTGACACATATGAATTACCCCGATGATCCAATCGCCATGAGTCTCCCCGACATCCACTAGACCAAATCGTCGGCCAGAGGTCTCCACTCGGTAGAAGGTTACAGCGAAGGCCAAAGTCATAGCAACATCATCAGTCGGAAAGAAAGAAGCAAAGTCTCAGCGACATGAGAAAAACATAAAGTTACTAAACTATCAGTCAGCTAGACAACATGAATGTCACAATGACCATGCTTTGTTAGAGGTTTCAGCCTGTGAGATTGAGGCACATTTTCCAACAAAGTTTAGGTGTTAAGAAGTGAAAATTGTGATCTTACACTTGGAATTGTTTGTAGCCTTTGGAAGGAAAGTTTTTGAATTGACATGTATATGTGAAAGAATAGTGTTTTTCTAATGTAACAAGGCTATTTTCAAGCCTTTGGGAAGGTTTTAGGAGGTCATAATGTGCAAATACTTCACTATGTTTGTAAAGGCATTAAATTGTGTAAAAGGCGGGTTTATGAATTCCAACGGTCATTAAGGATTCAAAAATCAGTTGAAAAGGTACTTGGTCGGTGGTTGAGATGGACAGGGCTTTAAAAAGGCATGAATACATCATTTGTAAGGTTGTTGGTTCGGGATTTAAGGTCTTGACAATAAGAAATTTTGAGTTTTCTTTCAATTTTCTATGTTTTTCCTTATTTTGTAGGTTTGTACAGGGCATATAAGCCGATGTAAGCTATGTAATTTTTCTTTATACATAGGGGTCTATGTGAACATTTATTTCTATCTATTTTGAAAGTTTAATAAAGGAATGGAAGCCTCCTTTAAGCATTTTCTTGTGAACAATCGGTATACCCTGTTTTAGAGGGTTTTGTGAACAAACATGTGTTAAAGGTCCCTTACACTTTCTGTGGCAACTGTAACTTGTGTAAGGGGCCCTATGGAGTCTGAATTAGGTGTAGGATGCATGGATAGAGCGTTGGGAGAGGAATAAGAGAGATAAAATTGTTGTTCCTGAGTGTTTTGTGAAGAGAATGCATGTAAATGAGGGGTTTTTGCTTAGGTTATGATAAAATATGTATGGCAGGTCTTGTTTTTTGAACTTTTGAGCATGTGCAGGGTTACTAGACTATGTTCAAGGTGGTTTTAAGGTCTGGGAGGTTGTGGAAGCATCATATCCAATAAACCCTCAAGAAATGTGCATACAATAAGGGTTTTCAAGTTTGGCCTGAGTTTGTCTGTACCAGAGAAATATGATGGTGGATTTAGAGGTTTTTGAGCATTTTAACTACTTCCCCAAGGTTTCAGAGGGTTTGGAGAAGTTTGAAGGGTACTCTCTTTGAAAAAGAGGCCTATTTCACTAGGTTTTCTCATGGTAGGGGTGTTGGGTCTCCATGTTGGTCCAAAGGAGTTGATGTTGGGGCTCACATATATTTTATAGCCTTGAAATGAGTATCTGCATCCATCTTTTGTTTGCCAAGTGTTTTGGAGGATATCGGAGTTAGAAGTCAAAAACTACATTTGCACTACTACAAGGGTTCAAGGGGTGAAAGTGGGAAATCTAACTTCTACTGTTTGTCAGACTTTGAGAGTGATTTAGATTGTTCAAATAGGTCATCTTAATCTTGTTAGATGCCTCTTTAAGGCAAGTTGTTAGATTGATTGAGTTAAGCCTCCCAGGTCTACATCATATAGTTTAAACAACTTTGAAGACAAGAAAATGGAGCCCTTAGCCTAGGGTTTGTGAAAATCAATGAGTGTGGATTTTTTTTCAACTTTTGAGCACATAGAGGTCAAAATACACATGTTTGAGTCAGTGCCATGGTCTGGGAGGTTGTGCAAGTGGGATTTTGAATAAACCCTCTTAATTTTGCATGAAATTGAGGGTTTTCTGGTTTGGTATGTTGGAAGGGTTAACCCTGAGAAAAAATTATGGTTTGAGAGGTTTGAAGGAATAGGAAATTCTGCCCCAATGTTTTAAGGGCATGTGAGAAGTTTAAAGATATGTTGCTTTGTAATTTAGGCCTAATCAACCTAATTAGGTTAGTGTAGAAGGGGTGATTTCAGGAGGTTGATCCAAAAGACTTATTTCTGACTTTGGGATATGTGTTACAACTCTAAAATGGGTGTTTGAAACCATCATATTTTTGTCAGGTGTCTTCGAGAGTATTTGAGTAAAAGGCCAAAAACTGAGTTTGCACTACTACTAGGATTCATGGGTGAAATTGAGAAAAGGTGCTTATGATTGTTGTCTAACTTGCAAGATTGATTGAATTAATTTAAAAGACCATTTTAATCTTGTTAGATTCCTCTTGAAGGTGAATTGTCAAATTGATTGAGTTTGAGCCTCCTAGTCTGCTAAATCCCTTAAGAGTCTGAAGTGCAAAATGGCTGCAAACTTCAGCATGACGTTACTTAGACACCATGAGGCTTAGAAACTTCTTGTCTAAGCCTATGGGATCATGTTGTGCCCATCTACAATAAAATCTCTCAATTTTTGCTATCTTGAAGGCATTTTCCTATGGCGGCGAGATTTCTCTTGGGGAAAAAGTTGTCAAATGCAAGTAGTGCAAAGTTGCAAAGTGGTGTAACTTTCGTTCTGCAACTCGTGTGACCAAACTAACTATTTGAACGCATCTAAGTGGCTATGTTTACACTAGGAATGGTCCTCTTTCGCACCCAAACACACTGAATCCCTCTAAACTAAGTTCAACCAGTTGAATCCCTTCAGAGCCCGAAGTGCAAAATGGATGCAAAATTCAACATGACGTTACTCGGACATCGTGGGGCTTAGAAACTTCTCGTCTGAGCCTATAGGATCATATTGTTCCCATCTACAATAACCTATATCTATTTTTTCTATCTCAGAGGCGTTTCCTATGGCGACGGGATTTATCTTGGGGAAAAAGTTGTCAAATGCAAGTAGTGCAAAGTTGCAAAGTGGTGCAATTTTTGTTCTGCAACTCATATGACCAAACTAACTATTATAATGCATCTGAGTGGGTACGTTCATTCTAGGAATGGTCCTCTTTCACACCCAAACACGCTAAATCCCTCTGAGCTAAGTTCAACCGACTGAATCCCTTAAGAGCCCGAAGTGCAAAATGGTTGCAAACTTCAGCATGACGATACTCGGACACCGTGAGGCTTAGAAACTTCTCATCTGAGCCTATGGGATCATGTTGTGCCTATATACAATAACCTCTCTCGGTTTTTGTTATATCAGAGGATTTTTTCCTGTGGTGGCAAGATTTCTCTTGGGGAAAAAGTTGTTAAATGAAAGTAGTGTAAAGTTGCAAAGTGGTGCAACTTTTGTTCTGCAACTCATGTGACCAAACTAACTATTCCAACATGTTTGAGTGGGTACATTTACGCTAGGCATGGTCCTCTTTCACACCCAAACGCGTTGAATCCCTCTGAGCTAAGTTCAACCGTCTGAATCCCTTAAGAGCTCGAAGTGCAAAATGGCTGCAAACTTCAGCATGACGTTACTCGGACACTGTGAGGCTTATAAACTTCTCGTTTGAGCCTATGGGATTTTTTTGTGGCCATTTATAATAAAATATCTCAATTTTCACTATCTCAAAGGAATTTTCCAGTGGCAGCGAGATTTCTCTTGGGGAAAAAGTTGTCAAATGCAAGTAGTGCAAAGTTGCAAAGTGGTGCAACTTTTTTTCTGCAACTTGTGTGACCAAACTAACTATTCCAATGCATCTGAGTGAGTACTTTTACGCTAGGTATGGTCCTATTTTTCACCCAAACACGCTGAATCCCTCCGAGCTAAGTTCAACCGGCTGAATCCCTTAAGAGCCCAAAGTGCAAAATGGCTGCAAACTTTAGCATGATGATACTCGGACACCGTGAGGCTTATAAACTTCTCATTTGAGCCTATGGGATCATGTTATGCCAATATACAATAACCTCTCTTGTTTTTCGCTATCTCAGAGGTTTTTTCCTGTGGCGGCGAGATTTCTCTTGGGGAAAAAGTTAAATGCAAGTAGTGCAAAGTTACAAAGTGGTGCAACTTTTGTTTTGCAACTCGTGCGACCAAACTAATTGTTCCAACACATCTGAGTGGGTACATTTACACTAGGCATGGTCCTCTTTCGCACCCAAATGCACTGAATCCCTCTGAGCTACATTCAACCGGTTGAATCCCTTAAGAGCCCAAAGTGCAAAATGGCTGCAAACTTCAGCATGACAATACTAGGACACCGTGATGCTTAGAAACTTCTCATATGATCCTATTGGATTGTGTTGTGTCCATCTACAATAACCTCTCTCAGTTTTTGCTATCTTGGAGGCGTTTTCCTGTGGTAGCGAGATTTCTCTTGGGGAAAAAGTTGTCAAATGCAAGTAGTGCAAAGTTGCAAAGTGGTGCAACTTTCATTCTGCAACTCGTGTGACCAAATTAACTATTCTAACGCTTTTGAGTGAGTATTTTTATGCTAGGAATGGTCCTCTTTCACACCCAAATGCGTCGAATCCCTCCGAGCTACGTTCAACTGACTAAATCCCTTAAGAGCTCGAAGTGTAAAATGTCTGCAAACTTTAGCATGACAATACTAGGACACTGTGATGCTTAGAAACTTCTCGTCTGAGCCTATGAGATCATGTTGTGCCCATCTACAATAACCTCTCTTAGTTTTCTCTTGGAAGTAAAATCAACATGTCTAAGTCAAGAGCAATTCCTCCCAATCTTGGCAAGGCACAAGCAAAGTCCACCACGCCCATGGTCAAGGAAAATGTCGAAGATGATCTACAAAGTTCACTTGGGAAAGAAAAGCTATGTCCAAACTGCTGTCAAGTCCACCCTTGGCTTGAATAGTGCTTGTCCAAGACAAGGGTAAAGTCCGCCCAACTCAAAGCATACATGGAAAAGACAACGTAAAGTCACCCCAACTCAAAGCATACATGGCGAAGACAACTTTAAGTCCGCCCCAAGCTGAAAATATGAGACGGAAAAAATATCTTGAAGTCTGCCTTAGGCCAAGATCAAATGGGACATCCAACACGCTAAGATGGTGCCTCGTCATCTTCCAACCAATCACATTGTTCCAAGCTAGCATGTCTAGGTTCAATGAACTTGACACTTCATAATGCAAATATTTTTTGTTGGTTTATATTTAGCAGAAGGACAAGTGTCCCCAAATGTAATTTTCTCATTGGTCGAGAGGTAGTTTGGATTGGTCCAATAGATCGTTTTAATCTTGTTAGATGCCTCTTGAAGGCAAGTTGACACTTTGAGTGGGTTTGGGTCTCCTGTCTCTGCATCACTTGTCTATGCTTTTGCTTCTTATTATGCTTTGATAGATTTTTTCCACTCATCCATAGCTTGTTTGCAAGCACCTATTTTAGGCTTTTAGCCATATCAGCAAGCCAGTGAATTGTTTGATAAAATGCTTTGGTAAACATGTACGAAAAATGTGGTAGCATAGACAAGGCAATGAATTGTTTGAAAAAATGCCTCAAAGAAATGCGATCTCATGGTAATGGAATGGCATGAAAATCCATAGAAATTTGCATGTCATGGCATGCCATCACCATGAGACCACATTTCTTTTAGACATTTTTTTGAAGCAGTTCATTTCCTTGTCTATAGTATTGCTTGCTATTATGCTTTTGATAGATTTTTTCCAAGCATCCATAGCTTGTTTGAAAGCACTTGTTTTATGATTTTAGCCATAGCAACAAGGCAATGGATTGTTTGACAAAATACTTTGGTAGACATGTATGAAAAACTATATTGTAATTGAAATTTTGTCATCTATCAACATCTAGTTATTAGTTATGCAGTGTAAAGCAATGCTTTGACTTTGAAAGATGTGCAATAAAATGTAATCAACGATATGAATATAAACTACAAAAAAATATTTTTTACATTTCATTAGTTAAAATCTTTATTTTATTTGCTCTCTATATCTCTATATGATATGGAAATACCTTTCAAATTCAAAATAAATTGATTTTATCTCTTGTTCTAAATTTTTTTACATTTTTTTAAATATGATTTTTTCCCGACTTTTTAAAAAACTCTTATACTTTTTGTTTGTCAAATTTTTCCCCAAAAGATTTTTGATGATATGCATTCGAAGCATGAATCATACACATGAATACACACACTATATGTGAAGTATACATGTGAATAAGTGAAGCATACATGTGAATAAGTGAGGTACAATTAATTGAAGCATTCCAAAGGATACAAACCACTAGGAATGAAGCTTATTTACACAATACGCTTTAGATGGACCTTATTGAGCAATCGATAGTAATTAATTAAGAATTGGATCTAAACAAAATCCATTCCTACAACATTCAAGCATACGATTTACACAATATGCATGATAACATCATTCAAGAATGGCAGTAGCAACATCATATTTTTTTAATCAAAAAGCCGTAAGGTATACAATGATATATATTGATAAAAGTATATAGAATATATCCAAAAAATCCATATAGGCTTAGTACAAAGGAGCCATATTATGGACATAAAATGTCATGTATATATCACTTGTACAAAACATATGTTCCAAAATGCCACATAGGCATACAAAATATGACCCTAATACAGTCATTTCCCTCTAGGGGAAGGAAATAGATCCCGTGCTGCCTTTGAAATTTGGCTCAATGGAGTGACTGTTGGTTCTCTGGTCTTTCGAACACGCTCACTAGTCCTCCTCTCTTCACTCTGGACCTTCAACGGATCCCATAAAATGTAAAGATGTTTATACACAAAAATTGAATTGTGGAATGACATATAAAAAATATAATCACTTACCACATACAGATAGCCGTCATTCACATTTACATCATTACCACATCCAGGATCTAGAGTGACAACCACCTATAGCAACCATCAAGATAGAAATTAAGCTACACAAAAGTATCGTGAAATTTTTCTATAATAGACCATAAAAGAATGAATATAATGTCAAATCGACTAATCTGTTGCATACCTCTCTCAATGGATCAAAACTAGCTATTGCTGCAGCAACTCCGTGGTCCATCGTGCCACCAAAATCACCAATGTTGTCTGATGTCAACATTTGTAAATGGTAAATGAAAGAGTAAATGATAGGGTGAACTATTAGATGTTAATGGGATGGGATTAGGAAGGAATAAAGGAACAAAAAGTGAATTAGGAGAAGATAATGTGACATGATCAAGGAATACAAATGCAATGTTTGTGTTTCTCATCAATTTTTTAGATTTGTATATGCAAAATTATGAAAACTAGCTATTATTGTTTTACAACACCATTATTGAATAAAGGATACCTAAGTGTAATGTCCTTGAGGAAATGAATTGTGAGGTGTGGAGGTCGAAGGTCCACCAGGAAACTGTTTGAAATTTTACCTGATTGTCAATGTCGTATGTATCATTCAATAAATCATCTGTGAAAGACATAGCCTCTACAACTGATGTAGGCTGTGTAGCTACATCCCAAGCACTCTGATAATTGTACGTGCAAACTACACCACAAGCACCACAATGGTGGGGTGGAGCTCAAGGCCTACACGTCTCCTCCACACCAAGCTCTACTAGAGGCCTCACACACTGTAAAATGGTTTGGGCGAGTGAGCCAATCGACTCCAGCGTGTCCACCTCTACACTATCCTTAACAATGGAAGGAACAGTGACATGCTCCACCATGGGTTTGCCCAAGGGTCTCGGTGCCAGCTGTGGATTACGTTGTGCAGTAGGTCTATCATGTGTGGAGTCCCCACCTCTACCCTGAAAATCTAAGATGTCAAAATAATTTGGCATCTTATTAAGGATAAACTCACAATAGAGTTTCCTCAAAAAGTATTGTGGTACCTCATGGTTATTGCATGGAGGTTGGTCAAATACCATCCACCACCACTCCCAAAATATATTTTTAATTAACTCATGGTGGCACCAATGGATGGGGAACCTTTTGCATGTATGAAACAAAGGTGCATTTGTTTTTGGGTCTGTAAATAGGGCACACAAGTCGGCTTTGCTAATTTTTTGTTTTTTAACATCTGCATATGAAAAACCTCTAGCATAATATTGTCTCATCTCATGCCTCTTATTTGACCAAAAATTTATTTTCTCGCTCATTTCTCCTACATGAGTTACAATTGACTTCAATGATTCAACAATCCGTCTCCTATAAGGGTGAGTTTCAACATGCTCGGTTAATCTTCCAATTAATTGTTCAATGTCTCTTTTATTGTTTTCAATTTGATTTAGAACATTTTCTTGTGTTCCTTGAGGATGCCTAGGAATTGATGGAGGGGTTTGAGGTTGTTCTTGAATAGGAGGCTCTTCCTGAGGGGGTGACTGTGAATTCTCAAAGTTTCGAGGTGGAAATTCATTCCCTGATAATTAGAACAAAACTTTATTATAAAAACCTATTTCAATCAACATTCTAAATCAAATTCAAAATAAATTGAATAAAAATACATACCTCTTAGAAATCTTTGACGTCTCTGACGTGTTGGCGGCATCCTCGTGAAAGATAGCAAGCTAACGGTGCAAATTATGGGTGAAATTTGGCAACCACGAGTTGCAGACTTCCTATCCTCCAAGCCAAGCCACGGGTTGAAGACAAATGAGGATTTCAAAGACAAGTTTGGGCTTTTATCTCTGCTTTTACATTTGGCACACGCCAAATGGACCATTTCAGCCTTTTTTTTTTGCAATTTTTCACAATTTGACACCTAAATTATGTTACAGATTGGTGCAATTACCCGAACTCAATAGTAGTTTTTTTTTCTTTTTTCTAAGTTATGTAATTAATTATTTATGCAAAATATCTTGCTCTATGGATATGGATGGCTATTTGATATGGTCTTTGTTGATATGTCTATGCAAAATAGTGCACTCCCATTGTTGCTACCTAAAAAGGCATTCAAAGTTGATTTGGGTGGTTTCACAAAATTACTAGGTAATGTAATTGAGGTATGTAGAATATTTAATTCTCTATCCTCATTTTATTTAATTTGTTATGATTTTTGAACTATTTCATCTTTTCAGAACTATTTCATGTTCTCCAAGGAATATTACTAGTTGCAAACCAAGGTGAAAGGGAAAATAATATTATCAAGAGTTCAAATAAAGAAACATGTGCAACAAATTTTTGCAAGCGCTAGGTAAGTTCTTAAATCAAGCCTTATTTTATCTCTTTTATTGTAGTATTATGTTCCTTTTTATCTCTTACATTGTTGATACATTTCTAGTTTGAAACGAAGTGATTCTTTATTTATTTAGTTGATAAATGCATCTTATACTACTTAAAGGAACATTCAAAATTTTATCTTCTAACAGGGCCAACCACTTATTTTTGCATTTTCAATTTGAGTGCAACTTAAGTAAAATCTATGATTTCTAAATTGTTTCATATTTTCCAAGGAATAAAAAGGAATATTGCTAGCTACAAACCAAGGTGAAAGGGAAAATAATATTATCAATATTTCAAATAAGGAAGAGGTGCAACAAATTGATCAAGGGCCAAGCACTAGGTAAGATTGTTGAATCAAGCCCTATTTTATCTATTTTTCTATGGTCTTGTATTACTTTTTAGTGATCCCACAATAGCATGTCCCACTTTTTGGCCAAAGCAGGATATTAAAATTGACATTTTTAACCAAATTTCCAACTTGTAGCAACTAAATCAAGTTAATAATTTAAAACTTATGTGAACTAGTGATTTTTGAGATTTCATGTGTAGATAATAAATTTATTTATTTTTAAATTATGAAATTTTTTATGATTTTTTAAGTAACTTTTAATAACTTGGTTTTTATAGTTAACAATATTTGTTTTAAAATTATATTTTTTCGTAAAGCATAACTTTATTTGTAGAAAAAATAAAGTTATAAATTTTTAAACATAGATTCATAAAATGAATATCTAGTGCACGATTATTTTTCATAATTTTTGTATAACTTTTTGAAGTGAGATTAATTATGATTTATACATAGGTTATATTTGTAACACATAACCGTTTTTGTATGCATTTGAATTAAATTCTCTTTTTTTCTTGAAATAAGAACATTAATACCTAGTGCATGAATATTAAAAAAAAAAGTATTTTATTATTTTTCCATGTTTGTGGAATAGGGACCTCGACAATTTTTAAAAAATCCATAATCACTAAAAATAGAAACTTATAAATAATAATAATATATATTCCAAATTATACTTGTTGGAGAGCTTGTTTTGAGTGCGATCATCCTACAAATTATCTTGTCATACTCATTCTATTTTTTGGTCCAAACCAAGGTTAGAAATACAAAAATTTTGAGGAAAAAAATTATTATTTCTTTATTTAGTTGATAAATGCATCTTATACTACTTGTTTATTCATCTTTTAATAGGGCCAAACACTTTTTTTGTTTTTAAATTGAGTGCAACTTAAATAAAAGTATATAGTATATAAAAAATATCAAATTTGTGTAGGATTATATATTAAACTAATGCTAGTTTGAATTTATATTTCAATCACGCGCTTATTACTATAAACATTTAGAGTGAGTTTTGGATAGTGAATTGATATTGCTTGCTCAAGATAGGGTCAATGAGAACACTTGTGAATGGGTAATTGTAACAACATTTAAAGCTTGATTGAAAACCTTTTCTTAAATTTTATATTTATTTTGAGTTTATTTTGGTAAAAAAATCCTTTCAAATTCTCATAATTTGTAAGATATGTAGATAAAGTAGTACAAAATATCACAATATTTTTACTTTCATACTAAAGAATTCATTTAAAAGATTGTTCATTGACATTTCATTCAAAATTCAAACTACTCTCAATACTAATAATCATGTGAATAAGGAAAAAGTGCTTTGATACCCGCCTTTGGAACTATCACTGGGAAAAATCTATTTACAAATAGCCATTTTTCAACAAACTCCTTCTTGGCATTCAAATTTTTCTTGGCGCCAATTATATTCAAACAAGGAAGTAGGATGAGTTAAGACTACATAAATATTAAATAGTAAAAAAAAGAGTATTTGATAGTAAATGGTAAAGAACTTATAAAGAATTTGAGAAAATTGAACTATTCATGGTGCAACTAGCCTTACCATTATAAACCACAAAATAGTCCCATTCACCAAGTTATGGTTTCTACCCAGTTTTATGGTAGGTAATATCACTAACCAGGTTTAAGATCTGAGCCATAATACTTAAAATCCACATAAAATGAGCATAAAAAGCACTACTTTCTTACACAATTGACACAAGGGCCATGATGCCATGCCACAAGACTACCATTTTTGTTTTTATGTTGTAGGTTGACCCATCAAATATGATGACTAGATAGAAACTACAAACAATGGTTATTTTCTTAGAAAACTTGGAGGCAATGATCCTTGGGGAAGGAACGTTTAGTTGGCACAAGTGAGGGATGCTCATAGTTATAGAAATCTCACTTAGGAAATTTACAAGCCATGAAAACCTTCATTTAGTTCACATTATCTTGAAATAATTTCCCACCAAAATATTTATTGGCAATTTTAGTTGGTAAGTCCTAAAAAGTTGTAGCAAAGATGAAAATACCAAATTCCATCTGACCATTTTGCACCAGTAGGTTCCTAATTTTATGATAGATGAGTTCCATAAGTTTAATAAGTTCAAGAAATCAAGAAGATAAAAAATTCACAAAGTTTAGAACTTCAAGAATTTTAGAGGGTTTTGTGTGAGGCCCCATCTACATATAGGCGTGACAAGTTGTATATAGCTAATGGCCTACAAATTATGGTGTAAATAATTTAATTCCTCAATTAGAATTAGGTTTCATCTCGTTAATTGTAAGGTTTTGGTACTTCTAATGACTATCAACATTGCTAACATGATTGATAATAAATTTCTTATATAAACATTAATGTTATTTAATAAGGTCATGATTTTATTTCACCTTACAAGAATAAGTCTATTATTAATTAATCAACTAGAGAATATTAGATCACTTGGTCAACTCCCCATAATGCATGAAGGGATCTTCTAGTATGTGGTAGCAATGCACTCCATGGCATAGAGTTCATATAGTTCAAGGTAGTTTTACTTGTTATATACTTATATTGCTATATGATTCAATAATGCGTGATAAGTGTAAATAGTCACTAAGGAATAGAATGGCATGCAAGGCGCATTGATGTAATACCTTGTCATTTTGTATTCTAGTTAAAGGACTAATGTGAGGACAATAAGACACCTAGCTAAGATATATATTTAACTTGTGAAGAATATAATTGAATTAGAGACTTTACAATCTATCAATTCCTCACATTAACCTATTACAACATAGCAATAATTTTACAGATACATACACACACAGATGTACAACTATTATCCAAAATGTGAATTCCTACCAGTAGTGAATCACTAAATTTAGTGGTTATTACCGTTTTGAAGAGCGTAGCTGTTATCACTGTTAGGAAAAGCATTATTACCGTTTTGAAGAGTGAGACTTGCCAGCTGTTATCACCGTTAGGAAAAGCTTTATTAGAGAAGCCGGTCTCGAAACCCTACGACACTCTGTAACGCTTTATTAGAAAAGCTTTATTACCTCCGTCTGCTCGCAGGAAAGTGCGACCCTTTCATTTCTTAACTATGCTTGCAGGGGAGAAGATCAAGAGCAATTCTAGCTGAATTGTTATTATAATCTGGCTTTTGTAGTTCTGATATTAATGTCGAACTGCACAGTTAAACAAATGACGCCAATGATTACAAGTGTGGAGTTTTTCCGAAACGAAGGAGTTGCATAGGCTATCAGAAAGGGTCTTTTGTGGGTGAGTATCTAAAAAGAAAATGAAATCTTATGCAGAGGCTCTGACAAAGGGTGCAAATAATGGTGGTGTTGCTGCTGTTTTTAACGAGATCCCCTACATCCGCCTCTTCTTGTCTCGACATTTCCATGGCCCTTTTATCACCAGACGAGCGGTTTATCATCTGAGTTTTAACCGGGCCGACGCTCCACACAGGCACCCCAAAGGAGCTCCGCAAATGATCCACAAACTCAACCCTGTCCAGAGGAAGAATATCTGAATTGTGGAAGAAAACTGGAAGAGGCAGAGGAAACTGGGCTCCATTTGTTTAGTCCATTTGTGATCTCATTAACTCACTTCATCCAATTCTCCTATCTTCGAAGGCTATATTGAATGGTTCCAACTTTATGCTCGACATTTTGAGGTTTGCATTTTTTCAATTTTTCTCTGCCTTTTTTCTTGTCAAGGGTGGGGATTGACAATCGACGCGGATGAGCTCTGCCTACTCTTCCCAACTTTACGTTAGTGTGTGCAAATACTCTGCTTTTGGGGAAAACATCTTTACTTTTGGCACTCGATTCAGAATTGAGAGGGGGATATATTTTTTTCTTTTACATATGCGGTCTCTAATTCTTGCAGCTGAGTGAAAATGTGACCTCGACGAATTTGTGCCTCAACGAACATCAGCTTTCATTGGAGAAATGACTGTACAAGAAACGTTGGACTTCTCTGGGCATGAGATTTGGTATGTGTTTCGATTAACCTATGAAACAGTAAGCTGTCATAAATTAATGTGGTGTTTGGAATCTTCATTATCTGCTGGTCTGATAGCAACCGAATTGTAACATACTAGAATGAGTTAGGGATGTATTGTAAATTTTCCAAGGAATAGAAAGAGTGAAATCATACAGACATGCTGGTCGAACTATCTAGAAGAGAAATGCAAGCAGGTATTGATGTCTTTACAAAGGTGTGATGATGTTTTTCCCTTTTAAGAATTCTTGCATACCATACTTGGCTCTAGTTCTTCCCTTTTTGGGCAGTCCGTAGCACTGGAAGGGCAGGCAACCAGACTACATACTCAAGGTATAGGTAGATTTCCGTACAATCAAATGACCAAATGAGGAGAGGAATTTCCGGGGTAACAACAGGTGCGTGAGATTTTTGATTACATTACTACATTGAAATGTGAGGTCAAATCAGAAACAAAATTGTAACCAATTAAAATTGGGTGGTGGGATGACTGTGGCAGGTGAGATGCTGGTAGGTCTCTTCATGGACGAGATATCAACAGGGTTGGACAGCTCTACGACCTATCAAATTGTGAAATGGGTCGATCTTGGCCGCTTCTGGTCTTCATTGAGGTATGCTCTGCTCTGCTCTACCTATGGTTCTACCTTACTACAAAAAAATATATACTTGAAAAGAGGATCTCATGTTCATTAGATCTATAGAAAATCTAAACAAAAGCATATACTATATAAAAATCTCAAAAAATCTACAACATAAACACTTTTATAGACATCCTAGATCTATAGAAAATCTGAACAAAAACTATAAAACAAAAGCATATACTATACAAAAATCTGAAAAAATCTACAACATAAACACTTCTATAGACATCCTTGATCTTAAATCTAACTACCCATTATTAGGAAAAAGATGCCATTTAGAAGCCAGGATGTGGCTTACAACAATGCCACCACAATGGGCTATCTAAGCTCCTCTCGTTGATTTCGCTATATTGATTACAGATCTTAAAAGAATTTGATAGCAGAGGATTTACCCTTGGTTGTATCTTAAGCTGGAAGTAAGTGTGTTTCATTAATTGTGTTATGAGTTTCTAAATGTAGTGATGAAACCATGTTTATATGGGTATATATTGAATGGGTTTGCAATGTATGTATGGATTTTGAGGCTTTTTGTTCAGCTTCACTCAAAATGAAATGGGTTTCGTTTTGTGTAGGTAGTTCGGAAAGGGAAAAAAGCTAATTGCAGATGGAATAGGATTATGAGGTAATTCATAGAACATTTGTTTTTATTCATTTATTACCATCAACCATGTAGGTTACGGAAGTCTTATTTTCAATTTTACAGTACTTCTAGATCAATTATGACCTATTTAACATCCATCACTATCTTGTAATGAATTTATGTGCAGGGAAAACATTGAAGATCTTTGAGATCAAGTATGCAAAGAATGTTGAAATTTTTGTAGAGTGACACCTAGAATTTCTCAATTATTATTGCAGTCAATATAAAACAAATTTTAATTTGTAAATTGATATGTAAATATTTGGATTTGTTGTTTAATAAAAAAATTATTTGGGAGGGGTTGAATTGGCCCTCTCCCCAAGGCTGAAGGAATGGTCACTGACCATGGCTATCCTTTTCAGTCTAGTGTCTTTGTGTTGATTTTTATATTTATTTTTTCTGTAGGATTTTTAAATTTTTTATTTTATTTCATCATATTTAACGATTTTGATATTTTTTTTGTAATGTGATTATTTAAGTATTATAATATCTCTAGTTATAATGTAAATGGGGTAACATTGTAATAATTAGTGTTGTGTTATTAGAAGGTTGCAATTTAAACATGTTTGTTTAGTGTCTTTTAGTTTGAGAATTCATTAAGTGTTCCTGTGTGGTGTGTGTTTGAACATTGATCTACTTATTGTTTGTTGTAGTGTGGGTTTGAGTTTTGGCATTGACTTATATTTGATTCATTTTAACATTTAATTTGTATGTTTGAGCTTTGACAATTTGGTAGTCACTTTGTTTATATTTAATGTTTATACGAGGTGTGTGTTTGAGCTTTGTTGTATTTACTTAATGCATGGTTGAACTAGTTTTGTATGTGATTTATTTTAACTTTTTTATTTACTTTGTGTGTTGAACTTCAATGTTTACTTCATGTGTGGTTGAACTAATTGTGTGGCATGTGTTTATATTTGAAATTTCTAATTCATTTTATGTAAAATGTGTGCTATCTTT
The DNA here is from genome assembly GCA_007258455.2 of Sequoia sempervirens. Classification (NCBI taxonomy): domain Eukaryota; kingdom Viridiplantae; phylum Streptophyta; class Pinopsida; order Cupressales; family Cupressaceae; genus Sequoia; species Sequoia sempervirens. Next base: position 87,743 of record VDFB02299959.1, on the reverse strand, counting down.
CACACCCACTTCTGTGTGAAGTGTATGTTTGAACAAAATATGTGTGAAGTGAACTAATGTTTGCATAAAGTGTCTTTGAGTTCTTTCACATTCCCTTATGTCAAAGTTTAAACTTTAGCATTTGATTAATATATGTTTGAAGTGTGTGTTTGAATAAACTTTGTGTGAAATATGTTTTAACATTGACAACCACTTTGTTGCATTTGTGGAATATATTTTAACATTGACAACCAATTTGTACGTTTGAGCTTTGACACTTTGGTAGTCACTTTATTTGTATTTAATGTTGACATGAAGTGTGTGTTTGAGCTTTGTTGTGTTTGCTTAATGCATGGTTGAACTAATTTGTGTGAGATTTATTTTAACTTTTTCATTTACTTTGTGTGTGTTGAACTAACTATATGGCATGTGTTTATATTTGTGTGTTTGTTCTTTGATATGTTTGAACTAACTTAATGTACCTTTAAACTTTAGCATTTACTTTTCATATGTGTGAAGCGTTTGTTTGAAAAAATTGTGTGAAATGAACATATATTGTGTGAAATGTGTTTTAACTTTGACAACCATTTTGTTGTGCTTTTACTTTGGCATGTGTTTATATTTGAACTTTCACATTCACTTTGTGTATATTATTCTTTATTATATTACATTTTAACTTTATTTCATCCTATTTAATGATTTGACATTTTAATTCTAATATGATTATTTAAGTTATATAATATCTTTTAATTATAATGTAATTCATAATAATTTGTATTATGTTATTAGAAGGTTGCAATTTAAACATGTTTGTTATTGTTTATTGTAGCGTGGGTTTGAATTTTGGATTGACTTATCTTTGATATGTTTGAACTAACTTAATGTACCTTTAAACTTTAGCATTTACTTTGCATATGTGTGAAGCGTGTGTTTGAAAAAACTGTGTGAAATGAAGATATTGTGTGAAATGTGTTTTTAACTTTGACAACCATTTTGTTATGTTTTTACTTTTGCATGTGTGTATATTTGAACTTTCACATTCACTTTGTGTATATTATTTTCTATTATATTACATTTTAACTTTATTTCATCCTATTTAATGATTTGACATTTTAATTCTAATATGATTATTTAAGTTTTATAATATCTTTTAATTATAATGTAATTCATAATAATTTGTATTACATTATTAGAAAGTTGCAATTTAAACATGTTTGTTATTGTTTATTGTAGTGTGGGTTTGAATTTTGGATTGACTTATCTTTGATTCATTTTGACATTTATGTTGTATGTTTGAACTTTGACACTTTTGTATTCACTTTCTTTGCATTTATTATTTGTATGAAGTGTGTGTTTGAACATTGATTTGCTTATTGTTTACTAAAGCATGATTTTGAATTTTGGTATTGGTGTATATTTTATCCATATTGATATTTTGATTTTCAACTTTATTTGTTTAGTGTGTTTCAATTTGAGAATTCATTAATTGTTTGTGTGGTGTGATTTACTTCTTGTGAGTTTGAATTTTGGATTGACTTATCTTTGATTCATTTTGACATGTACGTTGTAATATTGACATTTTGATTTTCAACTTTATTTGTTTAGTGTGTTTCAATTTGAGAATTCATTAATTGTTTGTGTGGTGTGATTTACTTATTGTGGGTTTGAATTATGGATTGACTTATCATTGATTCATTTTGACATGTATGTTGTAATATTGACATTTTGATTTTCAACTTCATTTGTTTAGTGTGTTTCAATTTGAGAATTCATTAATTGTTTGTGTGGTGTGATTTACTTATTGTGGGTTCGAATTTTGGATTGACTTATCTTTGATTCATTTTGACATTTACGTTGTATGTTCGAATTTTGACACTTTTGTATTCACTTTCTTTGCATTTATTGTTTAGATGAAGTGTGTGTTTGAACATTGATTTTCTTATTGTTTACTAAAGCATGATTTTGAATTTGGGTATTGACATATATTTTCTCCATATTGATATTTATGTCATGCACAAGAATTTTCTCAAGAAAAACCCAACAATTTTTTTTTTCATCACGTATAAACACATTTACTTAACAACCCTTTGTAACTTGCAATACCTTTACTACCGCCATAGCTCTCTCTCTCTATATATATTATTATTATTTCATTACTTTCATTAAATTCTACAAATATCTAATGTATTTATTTATGTAATTATTTAACTTTAATATTTATTTTAAAAATATATATATGAATAATTATATTTAATTATATATTTAAAATAAACACCCTCTATAAAGTAAAGTCACTAAATATCTATTTTATTCTATTTTAAATTAATTACATTCCCACCTAAGGAAAAGTAGTTTACTTGTTTTTTTCTCTTTTTTTTAAACATTTAAGATGAAAAGATTATTAATAAGATCTACATTTAGAAAAGGACTTCTTTAGAGGAGTAAACGTGGGGACTCCTATTTTAGATTTTAGATTTTTATGTTAGTTTATTTATCCTTCCTTATATGTTTATCTCATCGTACACTGTGCAAGTGTAAAAACTCCTACACGATGTAGTATAATTATTAATTGTATATAATTCTTATATCCATGTTTTTTTTGCTAATAGACATGACTATGTCAAGTTTATAAATTTCGCTCATACACAAGTATATAGAAACTTTTGATATTAATAAAAGAAAGGCACAGAATAAGACAACTACTTTGAATGATTTAAAAGATTTATTGACAAGGCTCGAATATTATATCCTCACACACACACACAATATATATATATATATATATATATATATATATATATATATATATATATATATATATATATTCTTGTTAGCATCTACCATTATAATATCCCAATATGCCATGTAATATTTTTCTTAATTAAAATTTGGAATTAGAGCATGTAGCAACATTTAAGAGCTGTAAAGTAAACCTAATAAAATACATGCAAAGCTTTTTAAAGAATGGCTAGTGATAAATCTAAATTTAGTTTCAACACTTAGTGCAGTTTCGGATCTATCTTGGGCGCCTAAAGGAAAGACAAGCCCTAAATTTCTTATTGCTATTTTTTCTCCCTCATTATTTTTTAATTCTTGATAATATTTATATCTTAATAATATCATTAAATGATACTTTCACCAAAGGTTAATGGAAATTAATATATTACCATCAAATGATAATATAGTTATATATTAGTATGGATTATTATTCATACTTAAAAAAAAATAGATAATAAGAATAACTAAGTCAAGAGCTCGTTATTATTATTACTATTATTACTAATGTGAACCCATCTTTATTATCAATCTTATTACTGTTAAAATACTGATATGAATCATCGCCTCCCTTAATAGATGACATCCATTATTACCAAAAGTATCTATTAATATATTCACACATTAGAATAGATTTTCCACTTATATTGCCATGAGAATTACTATGCGCAAACTAGAAGCTTGCCATTTACTCCAACCACTCAAGATACTTTCACTTTAATTTCCTGTTACTGTGTTGCCATTTAACTGATGCATTAATTTCAATATTTACTGACAAATCTATGTTAGCAGTTATTTTCTTTTTGACCCAAATCTCATTGTTGTTTATTTTAAAATTTACCTTGAACATATCATATTGTTCAATATATAATTTTAATAAGAGTATTATTATTATTTAACCCATCAGATTAATAAAACTACTGTACATTATTATTATTTAATATAGAAATCATTATTAAAGGCCATTTATTCCCCAACGATGCTTCCACCAGTGCAGTACGCAACTCTGTATCTATATTTTGCCTTAGCAATTGCCTTTGTTGTTGCAGCTACTTAATCGTGTACACTTTTATACTTCGATTAGATAATAATAACCTTCCATACGGTGATGTTATTCCCCTATTTTTTTTAATATGTCCAAAATCTAAATCTATTCTAAAATCTGAATACATTCACCAACCATCATAAATCGAGCACTGGCACATCGCCCCTTTTTTATCATAAACGAGTTGGTTCCAAATTTTAAATACTTCAACTGAACATATTTAACCGTGCAACCTGTTGAAGTTCCTCACATTAATCAATCACCCATATCGTCTCCACACCACACTCTATCTCTTGACACTGGATGAGACCTACAATACGGATTGAATTTATTGGAATTGAGTGGGATGCGTAGAGGAAGAACTCATGCCGCGAACAACAATGGATACCCTAACCAAAATTTAAACCATTCACTATGATTTGAAACATCGACTCTGCCAGCCATTAATACGCCCAGAAGACCCATGCCACCCATGCTAAGCATTAATAGCTGGATGAGGTTCCCACCAAACATTTCTCTCATTGTTGCACAGGCAGCCTGGCAAACTTACTAATCACAATGAATGGTTCGATGGTTAAATCCTATAACCCACGTTCTTAAGGAATTGAAACCTACGAAGCCCATAGGATCTCTATACCCTTATCCGCACCCACACTCACAGTCTTCTCCTTTACTTCACTTCGATTTTTTTTTCCACTTTGAGCTGATTCAACAACCTAATGCTTGCGATTTTCGAACTAGGTGTTATGTTCAAGTAATCCGTTATTATAAACGTAACACTATCTTTCACATGCAACTCCTGCTACTTCCTCCATCTGTATCTTGGCTACTGCTTTTACTGGCTTTGGTGGGGGAAAAACACTACAGGGTACCTAGCTCAGAGCAAGCCCACATTCACAGATTTCATTAGGAGTAGTGCTAACAGAGTGTGTAATACATTTATCGGGATGGAATTTTCTACAGATATAGAATGATCTTCTAGGACCATTAATCAGAAGATTTTGGCAAGATCTTTTTCACACCATTTTTGGTTCTAGCAGCTTAGATTTGTCACCATTAATGCACTGTGTGGGAAGCCTTTTCCAGAGCAACATTTAGATTGGTAATAGAGTCATCTCCCTTTGAGCTCCCTAATGTTGAGAGTGATTTTATCAACGATCGTAGTGGCATAGTGGGAAAACTCTAAAGAAATTCCACAACATCCTTTTCAACCCGACATAAATTTATTTTCCTAGTTTTCTTGCTAACAGAAGCCTCACACTCAGGTTTTGAGAATTCTTGTCTGCCATTTCCGTTTCCTCTCTGGTTTGCACAAGGGCATAGGGTAAGCTTTTTCTTTTCTTTTCTTTTCTTTTTTATCTAACCACAAAAATTCTCCTTGATGGACCTATTAACAAAGTTTCATTATTTATTTATTTATTTATTATTATTATTTTTTTAAATCACTGGTTTGTCGATTTCAATAACATAGTAGTTTGAACCATTGAGTTAATACATTTCTAGAATATATATGCCTTCTACAGCAGATTGTAAAATTAAATCAAGTAATTCTTATAAAATTTTATGGAAATAATTCTTACTCCTTCACTTAGCATAGACAAATAGGTACTTTTAAATTTTGTTTGTTCACATGTTCAAGCGTGATGTGTATGACGCAATATAAGGCTGTAACTAATAGCTAGTATAATCACAGTATTTTCTTACACCGTTCACAACAATAGTTAGAATAAATTTATCTAAGCTTCCTTATGTATACAACAACCATACACCCATTTGTTAAATGATATATTTGAGTGAATGACTCTCTTGGTAACATACTCCTATTCGTGAAAATCTTTCTTCTCCCAATGCAGTAAACTTGCAACAGAATACCATTTACTTATTTAAGCTTTCATCTTTACCACTTCACATAAACAAATAAATAAATGATAATCATTGCGCAAGATATTTCTCCTTTCATTCTTTTATTGTTCAAATATGCAGCCCATCCTAAACTTACAACATTATCAATATTATATAAACAAAATAAGAAATGCCATTATATGCAAGGAGATTTAGGTCCACTATTTTAGATTATCTTTCATGTTGCATCAAGACACCGACTTTCCATATTACAAACAATTTTAAAGAAATACAATGAAGAAAAAAAATGCATCTAATTAAGGCTTGCTCTCCACCCTACTGTAATGGTATCATGGAGCCTCGTGGGCTCTAGCCATACCCCCGAGCAAGATATTATTTTAGCTCCACAATGATAAATGGAGTATTTTCTCATTTTTACAAAGAGGTAAACTAACATAGCACAATTTCATGCATCTAGGTTTTCTACTTTCTATTTTCATCCTTGATCCATATACTATGTCACCTTCTTACAATAAACAAGTAAATGAAAATAGGAAGAACTTATTTCTTTTCTTTGTGGGTGAAAGGATTTAACTCTTTTATCCATCTTTCCTCTCCAAGCCAAGCCATCTTCACTATCTCCCCAAATAGGTGGACTCCTCTCCTCTCATTCTTTCTACCATCTCCACTATAAAGTTCTCCAAAAGGAGAAGTGGGTAACAACAACCCCTCCTTCCTCTCCAAAATATATAGGAGTTTCAACTTGCAAACTTTGGGTGGGGAGGTGTGAAGTGCACTTGCCTCCATCAATGAGTGTCTTTTCCTTATTAAAGAGGAACATGCACTTGGACAACCCTTCCATCCCATCCTCTTTTCAAAACTCGTCACTTTCCATTATGAGGACTTTTCAGGGGTCAAATCATGTCCTTAGGGCATTATTATATGCCCATTTGACCTCTACTACTATGGTATACACCCTAGGGGGTTTATTTTTGCACCCAACCAAGGAAATTGACTAACAATCCTCTTTAAAAACCCATTTAAGGACCCTTCCAAAATTCAAACTTGGATAATGATTTCTAGCCTTAACCCCAACTTACATATCACATAACACATAAATAAATACCCTCACAACCCCAAAAATAATTTATCCCTTTAATATCAACCCTCTCCACCTCAACATATTAACTTTTATTTTTTCTAAGCTCCAAAAAGGGGTTAAATTTGTAACCACATAAGATATCTTTTTGATTTACCCATTGGTTTTCCTTTCCCATATTGACACTGTTACATTCCTGCACAATACCAACACAATCATAAGTAACAATTGTATATCGCATAAGTCTGTTAACCGAATATTCTAAACTTTAATCATATAATAATCCATTAAATTTCAGTTTGTATTCCATAGTATACTAGTGTATTCCACCTTCATGGTAGTGACAATAAAACATAATGTCAAAATGAAATGCTACAATATTAGTGATATCAAGTTTCCACAATCCATAATGTTGTTGGAGTGATTTCTAGATTTGATTGTGTGCGAAAGGATCACCTTATTTATGATTCACAATATATCTAATCATCAACTTAAGAAAAGCATATAACAAATTAGGTTTGTATTAAGCACACATGAGGCGGCCTTACAATTTACTTTGCATGTTTAAACTTTGACATTTTGACATTCACTCTGTTTGTATTTGTTGTTTATATGAAGTGTGTTTAAGCTTTGACATACACTAATTGTTTGCTTGAAGTGACTTTCATTGAACTTGTTTTGTGTGCTTTAACATCCACTAGTTGTGAACTATGTGTTTGAACATTGATTTACTTATTGTTTATTGAAGCATGGGTTTGAATTTTGATATCAACTTATATTTGATACATTTTCACATTTATTTTATATGTTTTAACTTTGGCACTTTGAAATTCACTTTGTTTGTATTTATTATTTATATGATCTTTGTGCTTGAGCTTTAACATAAATTAATTCTTTGTTTAAAGTGATTTTTAGATTTGTTTGTTTAGTGTGTTTGGCATGCACTAGTTGTTATACCTATTTTTTTAACCAATAATATATTTAGCCAATAGGCTATATATAGAATGAGGTTTTCGCCGAAACTTGTCTCACGCCCCGAAAACCTCTTTTTTGTCCGATAAAGCTCACTTGAAACTAGGATGAAAAAATAAATCGTAGTAAATGCATTCAAAGTAACTTACTTGCTATTTAATACAAATACTCCAACTGTAAAATCATATAATATCTTTGTAAACTGTATTGCAACATTTAATAGGCTTGCCGAGTGAACCAACTGGGATGCATATTAACTACACCATATCATTCTGAGAAGATTTTGTTTCCGCTAGTTGTCCTCCATATATTTAGCTGACAATTGCATTCATTCATTTTGCACCGCCTATGACTATCACTACTTTTACTTTTTCCATCGCCTCTACTTCTCTACAAATAGAATGTTTTATGTATGCAAAATAAAATACATGAGAATTTGTAGCATATAAGGATTGTTGAAGAAGAACATATAGCAAAGAAATTATAGCACATTCAAGAGAAAATAATAGTATGTTAAGTATTTCTTTTTTGTATTCTAAATTATTTTACTACATAATCTATAGATATTTACCATACTATCTACACCACTTGTTTACTATTTTGCTTCTTCATTATTTACTCTTTCACCCCTATATTTTGAATTTAGAATAAAATATTTAGAAAACCATATAAACCTAGGGTTTGCAGTGTTTAATAAGGACCAAAAAAATAAAAAAATAAAGAACACAGAAAACGTTATTCCAGATTTGGAATTTTACCGAGTGCATATGTACTAGTTGCATTGAATCAGTCTGCTTCTAGGCTTATTGTAGCCAAATTTGTAAGAGTCCCAAATTCCAATGGCATTTTGCTGCTTAGTTGGCTATTACCCAAATTCAACACTTGCAGCTCTAATTTCCCACTAACCTGGATATTTCTTCAGTGAGTTGGTTTCCCCACAAGTACACTCCTACCAATTCTGACAGCCTTCCAAACTCCCATGGAATAGGTCCATTTAAGTGGTTCTCAAATAGCTACAACATTTGGAGATGAGTGTAGTTTGAAAGGGCAACATGGAGTGACCCTATTGAGTTGTTGCTATGAAGATTAAGCTAGTTTAGGTGACTAAGCATACCCAACTTAACAGGAATAGAACCTTGGAGTCTCCCTTACCTGTGAGATTCAAGAAAAACCACACATTGTAGAGCAATAATACTAGTCCCTTGCAAGCATGCTTAGCATAGAAATGAACATAGGTTCACATTTAGCTTAGTTCTATAAATTCAAAAGATAGCTTCGAGTTTTCAACATTGACATTCAAAAGAATTGCTTGGATATTTTAAAACTCTAGATTCTTCATAATATAAGTTACCTGGGCCAATTTGGTTCATAAGATAAAGCAACCTACAAATATGATAAATTGATAAGGATGTTTCGGCCCCCTTTAACAGTGTCCAACGTGAAACAATAGCTTACATATAAAGCATCTACAAATCATTGTATTAAAAAATGTTTATGCATGTGCAACCTTGCTACTGTGTTGTAGATAACTTGGCAATCTCTCTGCATCTTCTGCTTCAGTCTATTAAAAAAAAACAAAGAGTAGCTCTAAAAATATTGAGTCTGACCAATCTCTCGAAGAATGTTGTTGCATGATGATGATGACAAGAAGGAATCATATTAAACATGGAGCATATTACCAAAACAAACATGGGAGGCATGCAACTACTAGGTGTCTTCTTGTGGCTCTTAACATTATTTTAAAATCTAGCTTCCTCCAGTATGTTGACCTTAATTTTTGCCATCATTACATTAGAAAATATTTAAAAGAAATTTGTATTTTTTATGATAAGCATTTTTAACTTCTTTTCAATATGTCGATAGAGTTATATATTTTCCTACACGTGTGATATGTGTTTTCCTCTATGTACAATGTGTGTATTCTTCTATGTGAAAAATGGGACCACTTTTTTAAAGTGCTTAACCATGCTTCTAACCTTCAATCCTTGGAAAATTACCTTCTAAGAATGTATTAGAAAACATTAGGTTTCAAAACTAGGTTGAAGTGGCAAGATCCAAATAAAATTGCATTTTCTACCTTAATGAAATTGTTACTAATCACGAGTTGACTCAACAGTAAATGTAAGTTTAGCAAATTGTTTAAATAGTAGAATGCAAGATTTTACAATGGTTAAGTTGCTTGAGTGAAACTGAAATTTGAGTTAATCACGCTTTCGTGTATATTTGAGTAATTCATCATCTGGCTATATATTTTACACTACTCTTTCTTTCCATGTTGAAATAAAATGTCAAATGAAATTTTAAAATAGTTTTGAAAAAAGAATGGTGAAACTTAATCCAAACTTTGATTTGAATCATTTTTATTTTGATGATTTTTTAAATAATTAATTTCTTATGAATATTAGTTTTTATTATAAAATACTATTTAATATAAAAAACCTTGATAAGTAGGAGGTAAGCGCGCTTGAGCTGGAGCAGTACTGGGATGGGTGACCTCCCGAGATGGACCAATGCTTCACCTCTGTGAGCATCACCTAGATGCAATGAGTGCTAAGTGGACCATTCGATATCATGAGAGATGGGTTCTTGTTGAACCACTACTCATGAAACATGGGTCAATGAGTTTGACTCGAAACTACACGGTTGAATCCTGATAGCAATATCATAATAAAAAAACTTTTCAATTTATAAGCAGTTAAAAATTACTACCCTCCAAAATGCTTGCTTACCAAATATTTTTTATAATATTTTCTAGCTTTTTATACTTAAAAAAATAGAGTGTATAATTTAATGAAGGATTAGAAAACAAAAAGATTTTAAAGGAAAGAGGGATGAGTTATAATATTTATTATAATATTAACTTCATTCCTTCTTTTTTTTCCCATGGTATGCTCTTTACTAGTTAAATGTATATTTTCTTAATTATAAGTAATTGTAACTAGAATATATAAATATCACATTACTTTTTATTTAAAATTTGTAGTATATGGGGGATGACCCCGCAGTACAATGGTAAGTTGCAAGCAACATCTACATTGTTGTCAAGTGTTTGAATCCCACCAGTGGATGGTGGGACGAACTATCATTGGTCGAAGGATGAAGGAGGGAGAACATATGCATGACAGATAGAGGCAATATTTGTGCAAGGGTGGTAGCGATCCGCGCTCGAGGAGGTGTGGATGAATGATGGATGGATTTGGCAAGCGCTTCTGCAGGGTCAGCAAAGTGAATTCAGTGGCAGTAGGTAGGTGGCTAAGGTGATGGTTGGGAATGCCATGGGAGTAGGAGGATGGATGGTTGGGAGATCCACAAGAGTATGATGGAGGACATATGGCTGGGAAGGCAAAGAAAGGTGGAGGAATAAGGAGAGGAGGTAAAATGGAGGAGTTGAAGGAGAGGAGGATGAGAGAAGGTAGAGGAGAGTTGAAGACGAGGAGATGGAGGAGAGAAGGAGAGGAGAGCCAGGATGAGGTTCCCTGTTTGTGGTCTCATTGGTTCATAGCTCTAGTCACAAGCACTGGTTCAAAGCTCCAGTCAAAAGCGTTCAACTCTGGTTGAGAATTATAAATAAAAAAACAAAAAACAAAAATGATTTCCTGCCATGGCATTGAAATGAAATGAAATGAAATATTTTAATAACATCCATGAGGCCACAAAAGCCTATGGGACCCAGGAACAACACAAGACTGCTAGCGAAGAGAAAAGACCCTAAACAGTTTGAGATCTTCACTCGAGGTTGGGATTTTGATGATGTAGTTTGCCGATTTGACCAACCTTTCATCCTCAAACAAGGTATTTAAGTTATCAACCTGTAAGATGTCCTCATAACTTCCCCAAATATCTTTATACACTGAGCACTCCATAACAAAGTGTCATTTTGTCTCCACCAAACCCATGTCACAAAATTGGCATATTCTTTTTTCCCACTCTTCTTTAAGAACCATCCATCTGCCCATTTCACATTAAAGAAGGGAGGGGACTTTAATCCCTAAATCTTCTTATTTAATTAAATAAGCCTAAGTTATTTAATTAAATGTCATTTCACCTTTCCCTCATTCATTAAATCATTTTATTTAATGAATATCATCGTAATTCTTTTAATCCCCTGATTGCATAATTAACATTGTTTAATTATCAATTATTAATCTAATTTCCTCCCACTTGCAAGGGAGTATTCTAAGGGAATATTCCTCCTTTGCACATTCCTCAAAAAGGGAATATTCCCATGGAATATTCCTTTGCACAATTTAATTTAGTTTTAATTAACTAAATTTCCTTTTTCCTCACCCACGAGAATATTCCAAAAGAATATTCTCTCTCCTCACTCATTTGAAAAAGAGGAATATTCCTTTTTCTAACAAACTTACTTGACTTCTCGAGCAAGTTAACTTGTGACCTCTTAGGCAAGTTGAAAGTGTGTTTGTTTAGATAAAGGTGAACCCTTGATTAAATCTCATCTTTCATTCTCATCCATTGATGAGAATCCATGATCCATGCCTCCAACTTCTTCTATCCTTGACCGTTGATTAGCTTTTTTTATCTTGACCCTCCATTTCTCATTTGCTCTCCTATAATTAGGTCACTATTTAGAGACAAATGAATCCATCTTTTAACATCAAACTTAGGTTGTTAAAATCACTCACACTCACTCATATTTAGCGTTTACTTAACATCATTTTAGCTTAATTACATTCATATTAGCTTAGCTTCCATTAAGGACTTCCATTATCACATAATGCATCTATTTAGCTCATTTGTTAATTAGGGTTTCAATATTTTAGCTTAAAATCCATTTAGATTAGCTTAGAATTTGTATATCTTCATCATTTAGCATAAAATCATGTTAGATTAGCTTGCTTCATGCTCATTTAGATTAAAATCATGTTTTCATACACATCTCACAACTGTTCCATCAGTTTTCTTCAGTAAAATGACTAGAACAAGCTCATTTATCCACAGGACTGGGAAAGGGTCGTCGCTCCACATCAACGCAACACCACTCCCCCAACGAGATAAGTTTCAAATGGATTAGATTAGGCATTTTAAAGCTTTCGTAGTTAATATGTTTAGTTTTAATAAATGTTAGGTTACTTTTAATTTGTTTGATCCTATTGAGATTGACGTTAGTGGCTTCGTTATGCTTTGATTCTTCATGGATCAAGTGTAATCGGCCCGTGCTAATCCATCGGTCACACGTAGTTTATCATGTTATCCTTTTAAAAAAAAAATATTGTTAGCGAATTAGTAAAGTTAATATAGATTACTTAGGTTGTATTGTGTCATTTAAGTGTCCAAACTGGGTATTATAGTTTGGCACTATATAACATGGATAATCTAATACATGACCATAAAAATAAAATACAAAAATGATATAAAAGTGTAGCATTATAAATTGTCACTCTTGACAATTTCACACTATATTTTTCTCCCCCTAAACTATTGAGCCCAATTAGGTCCCTAATTTCCTAAAATTGTGCATTCTACAACCCATTTGTACCACTTTTCAATAAATTGCAAGCATTGAACAAATGCAAGAAATTGATGTTTTTCTCTCGATATATTGTGTCCTGGAAAATAGGGCCAAAACCCATATTCCCATGGGCATATGCATCTCCCTATTTTGTTGGGGACCAACATTTAATATGTCGAATTGGCCTGAATTTTTCTTCTTAAGATCTAAGGTGGGGTCTTGGAAGCAACATATAGTGTTTGAGAATCCTTCATTTTCTTGCTTGAAGTGTAAAAAGATGGGACACTACGCTAAAGATTGTCATGTTCCTAGTGCTCCACCTAAGGCTGTTAAACATACCAAGGTTTGGAAGATTAAGGAACCCAAAGAGATGTGAATCGGCGGCTGGAAATGGGTTGGAGGGTGAGGTAAATGCTAAAATTCATGATGATCCTCCTGTTGAGGTTGGTAAGGATCCAGTTTGTCCTAAGGAAGTTGTCGATGATCAATCCTTAAATCAGGACATGGACCATGTCTCTGAGACTGTTTTTTCCCCAAAAAGGCCTGTGGTGGAGCCAAAGATTGCTCCTCGGTTGCCCTCTTCAGGTGCAGAACCGGTGGTTGGTATTAATGCTCTGGTTGTGGTGGATTCAGTGTGTAAGGATGAGGAGGGTTTTACCCAGGTGCATGGCCGGAAGAAGAAATTCTCCTCTTCCCCCCCCCTTAGCCTCATAAAGGTGTTACCATGAGAAGGCAGAAAGTGGATTGTGGGTTTGAATCAAAGGGTCAGGGTAGGCCCTCCCTGCAGAAGAGCAATGAAAGGGAGTGCAAGCGGGATATTGCAGAAGGGGTCCAAAAAACCCTTTCTGATTTGTGCTCAAAGGACACTCCCTCTTCTGGAAAATGAAAGTCATTTCATGTAGTATCAAGGGGATGAATAACCTTCATAAGCAAGACCTCCTAAAGTATCTTGTCTGTGATCATAAGCCAAACATTTTGTTAATTCAAGAAACGAAGATGCATATTGACAAGTTTGAAGCTTTGAAGAGTTTGTTTTTCAAAGATTGTGGTTTTCACGGGGTGAGTTTTGATGGAACTTTGAGTGGTGTGGCCACCTTCTAGAATGCTAAGTTGTTGAGAGGTACCCCAGTTGCTGATGGTTTCAATCATGTTGAGACTCAGTTTATTTGGCTCAGGGATTCTTATTCTTGGGTTATTTCTAATGTGTATGCTCCTAATTTGGAGAGAAATAGGAAGAAGCTCTAGGATGATCTTAGTAGTCTTAGGATGAATTTTTTGGATCTACCCTGGTTGGTTATGGGAGACTTCAATACTCCTCTATATGATGATGAGAAAGTGGGTGGCTGTCAGGCAGACCCTGAGAGTAGGTTTGCTCTTAGAATGTTTATTGATGATAATGCCATGTTAGATGTTAAGCTTTCTGGAGCTAGTTTTACTTGGTCTAATAGACACGTTGGAGCGGATAATATTTAAATTAGACTAGACAGGGCTCTGACTTCTACATCCTGTTTTGTGGACTTTGCTTGTTCCTTGTCCTCTATTGCGTGTTGTGGGTAAGGTCACTTCCCTCTCTCTTTTGTGGCAGACAAGCTTGGGAGTAAGAAAATATTTCCCTTCAGGTTTGAAGCCATGTGGCTTAGGGATCCACATTTTATGGATTGTATAAGAAGATGGTGGCAAATTAATGTTGATGGAAGTGTGATGTTTAGAGTGGCTAAAAAGCTAAATTTTGTTAAGAAGAAACTTAGGAAATGGAACAAAGATTCATTTGGTCACAATTTTTATTCTAAAAGCCTTATCCTCAATAAGTTGGATGAGGTCCAACATATCATCTAGTCAAAGGGATTATCATAGGATATTCTACTTTAGGAAGATGGTCTTCTTGCTCAACTTCATGATATCATCTCCAAGGAGGAGAATTTCTGGAGCAAAGATCCAGGGCTATCTAGCTTAAGTCTGGAGATCGCAACTCTAAGTTTTTTCATCTCACTGCTTTGAGACATAAGGCGTCTAATAGAATTTCCTCAATCAAAATGGATGGGTCACTATTGGAAGCTGAGGAGGACATTTGTGGAGCGACTACTAGATTTTTTGAAGGTCTCCTGATGGATGACCTAGTCTGGGATCAAGGCAATGTGGATGCTTTCCTAGAGGCTATTCCCAGTCTAATTTTGAAAAATTTGAATAAGGATCTAACGGCTATTCCCTCTACCTTAGAAGTTAAAGATGCAATATTTTCTTTTGAAGGTAATAAGGCCCCTAGCCCTAATGGTTTTCCCTTCTTATTTTTCCAGTCGTGTTGGGAGATTGTTTCTGAGGATGTGATAAATGCTACTAAGAAGTTCTTTGGTTCTAGAAGTCTTCTTAGGGAACTAAATGCAACTTTTATTGTTTTGATTCCTAAATCAACTGATGCTAAGACCTTTGGTGAGTTTCGTCCAATTAGCCTTTGTAACTCTATCTATAATTTTTTCAAAAGTTTTGGCTTCTAGATTGCAGAAATGCTTGTCACTTCTGATTTTGAATCATTAGAGTGGGTTTGTCAAGGGTTGGCAGATCCTTGATTCTATTATTATGGTTCATGAATTGGCCCACTCCATTAATGTTTCTAAAAAGCCAGGTTTCTTTTTGAAGCTAGATTTTCTTAAAGCTTATGATAGTCAGTTGGAGATTTCTTCTGAGTGTGCTGGATCGGTTCAGCTTCTATAAGAAATTCATTCAATTTATTAAGCAACTTATTTCTTCTCCTTCATTTGTTGTTCTAGTGAATGGTTCTCCTTCACCATTCTTCTGGAGCTCGTGAGGGTTGAGATAGGGTGACCCTATCTCATCACTTCTTTTCATCCTGATGGCGGAGGCTTTGGGGCATAACATCCAGAAGGAACTTCAGGCTAGGGTTTTTTGGGGTCTTTCGCCCTCTTCTAGGTGTAACCCAATTACCCACCAGCAATTCGTCGATGACACCATTTTGATGGGGGTTTCTTCAGTTAAGGAAGCGAGGGATATTAAGTGGTTGTTGGCTGACTATGAAAAGGCTTCTGGCCAGAAGATCAACCTTCCTAAATGTTAGATTTTTTTTTCTCAACACTCCAGATTTGCAGCTCAAGTTGGCTAGAATCCTATCTTGCAATCGGGATGAATTGTCGTTTTCCTATTTGGGGCTTCCTTTTTGTATTTCTAGGATTTTGGATTCCTTTTGGTTGGGCTTGTTGGATAAATTTAGTAAGAAGTTAGCGGGATGGAAAGGTGTGCTTCTTAGTCAAGCTGGTAAAATTTAGCTTATTTCAGCCACTCTTCAAAATTTACCTTTGTATGCTATGAGCTTATTCAGGGTTCTTGTTAAGTTTGAAGACAAAATGGAATAGATCATGAGAAGATTCCTTTGGTTTGGGGTGGAGTCCAAAGCTAGGATTACCCTTGTGGCTTGGGATTTGGTTTGCAAACCGAAGAAATGGGGTGGCCTGGGGATTAGAAATCTTAAATCTTTTAATAAGGCTCTTTTGGATAAAAATATTTGGAGGCTTCTGAATGGGGATGCTGGGTTGGCTCATCTAGCAGGTAATAAGTACTTGTTTCATCTTGATAGGCCTTGGGATATGCTTTCTTCGGAAGATATTTCATTTGGGTCGTGCTTCTAGATTAATACTTTGCTTTGTAGAGATGTGATTTCTAAAGGTGTGAAGTGGTTGTTGGGCGATGGGACTAGTATTCTTTTTTGGGAAGACATTTAGTGTGGGGTTTGCCCTCTAATTTCTCTCCCTTGGGCCCCTCCTATTGCTCCCCTATGTAAACAGATTTTTGGAGTCAAGGTGGCATATTACTTTGAGGATGGGGAGTGGAAAATTTTTGATGTTTTGGATCCGTCTTTGAAGATTCTTAAGGATTTCTTATGTAAGGTTCAGATTCCAGTGTTTTTGAGACCAGATAGAGTGGTTTGGGCCCTGTATGCAAGTGGTAATTTTTTTGTGGCCTCTACTTTTTTGAGTTCTTTGGTTACTCCTAATTTTTTTTCGTTCTAGGGGCAGCTATGGAATAAGTAGTTGATTCCTAAGGTGAATTCCTTTTACTGGCTAATTATGCAAGGTAAAGTTCTTACAATTGACAATCTTTGTAAGAGGGGGTTTGCAATTCCCAATAGGTGCATTCTTTGTGAAGTTAATGGGGAAAATGATTTTCATATCCTCATTGGATGTGAGTGCTCATTCACCTTGTGGAGTAAGTTTTGTAGACTCTAGGATTTGGGGTGGTTCTTTCCTGACTCTATGGCTAAGTTTTATGATCAGTGGAAGTTCCCTTCCTAATCTCCTGTGTTGTGTGGGCTCTAAGATCTTATGGCCCCACATATTTCCTGGGGACTTTGGAAAGAAAGAAATAACAGGATCTTTCAGGATTCTAAGCTGAAGGTTGATAGTCTTTTCATCAAGGTTCATCGAGCTATCCTGGAGAATTTTGCTCTCATTAGATCCGACTCTGCTCGGTGTGATCAGACTATGTGCCTTGTTGGCTATGATCTTATGTTGAATTTGAATTGGAAAAAATCTTCGGTTCTTATCATGACTCCCAAGGGTAGCATTGTTGTGAGGAGGAACACGAGATGACAACCTCCACCGGTTGGGTGGATTAAAATTAACTTTGATGGGGTAGCGAAGGGGAATCTTGGGCTTGCAGGATGTGGGGGGTGTTAAGAGATAACTTTGGTAGACTTCTTGGCCCGATGGCACTCCCATTGGGTACACAGACTAATCATCGCACAAAGGCGGAGGTTGCATTCATGAATGTTAGATATGCAATTAGTAAGGGTTTCTCCAAAGTTTGGTTGGAAGGCAATTCTATGAATATCATAAACTATTTGTGTGGTACGCATCCCCCGAGTTGGAACGTAGATCAATTAATAAAGGATACGGAAATTATGTTACAATCTTCTGAAGAGACCCATGTCTCTCACATTTATCGGGAAGAAAACTCTCTTGCTGATTATTTTGCCAATCTGGCTGTCATCCTTAGTGAATTTCGCTCGTGGGAGGAGGGATCGATCATTCCAGAGAATGCTAGAAACATATTAAGAATTGATGGCATCGGATAAGGTGATGTGACTTTTATGGCCTTGTACTTCTCCCCATCTAGAATGCTTTGTGGGTGTTTTTATGGTTATTTCCCTTTCTTCTAGGTATCTTTCGCTAGGGTTTTGTGTGTGTTTTTTGGGCTACCATGGGCGGCAACAGAAGCCAAGTTGAGCCACACTCCTATGGTGATATTCGGAGAAAAAAGAAGCTCTGAAACATTCTTCGTCATGGCAATTTCACTCCATTTTGGAGAGATGCACGAGCATGACCCTAATGCCTTGGCCAAGTTTGTGTTTTTCTGGCATAATCACAAGCTTGTGATGAAAGGGATGGAGGTGGAGGTGAATGAAGACCTTATTGCCACCATTATGGGAATGTCGACTGTGGGAAGGAAGTTTTTAAAAATACTAATCAAAATATTTCACTATATCATGAGTTACTAATGACCCTTAAGACCCAATTGCATCCATAGAACATATTTTCTATTTGGTTTACATATCCAAAATTTGCCTTGCTAGAACCATAATGGTTCAATTGAGAAATATCTCCTCACTTAAAGTGGAGCTATTGTAGTTGAAGAATATATATACCATAAACCTTACCCATAAAAAAAAAGAAAAGAAAAGTCCTCTCACGATTGTAAAGAGAAACCCAAATAATCTTCATTCATACCCACTCTTATCTTATGAACTATCCCACCATCAAATAAAGTATTAGTCTATTTAATAATTTATTACATTACTTAGAAATAAAATATATTGATTTAGAATGAAGATATAGGTAAAATATCCATTAATACCTACATTCCTAGTCATCCTAGTTCATTAAGAATGTATGGAAATTAATCCATTTTCATAATAGTTAGGATATAATAACATCTAGTGACCTTAAGAACATATTCCAAAATTAGATAGGAATAATGTCACAAGATAATAACCTATCAAACAAGTTAATTTATTTGAGACATGAATGTGAGCGAATCTCAAATTGTTCCTATTATGGAAGTTCCACAAACAACATAAATGATGTCCAAAAAAAATAATAATAATGTGAACTATGGATTTATAACTCTGCTACTATTCCATACCAAGGGATTGATGCACTACATTCTAACTTGATATCCAAAATGTTATTGATTAACCAAGTTAAATAATTACTTCACTTTATAAAAAAAACAACTAGCAAAAATATCATATTCTGCGAACTGATAAGGTAACACTCTCTCCATCAATTTGTAAAATAAGATAAATTATTAGTGTTTTATCTATTTGATTAAATGCCAATTATTTAAATTCATATATATACACTTTAAGGAATAATTTAAAATTAAAATAATAATGATTATCTTTTATAATTTAATAACTTATTTCATATATATATACTTACACATATATACACACTTTTAAAAGGAACTTAAAATAAGCAAGATAATATCTCTTTTCTTTTTTTAATAGGAATGGAATAAATGCTTAATCTAATACTTAATCCTTACCTTCTACATATTCTAATTTTGAATTAATATGACCTTTATCTAGGGAGTGGGGGTATATTCTTTTCCCCTTTATTAAGATCTTAAAACTTGAGGAGTACGTGAATACTCTTATAAATGCTAAGGTTACAATTTTTTTTTAGTATAATGCAATAATTCCTTGTTTTTTATAGTTCATTACAACCGTCCAAGCTCAGTGCCATCATTCAACCTAATTGATTTTATTATTATTTCTTTCCCTTTTTACGGTGATAATTTTTCCTGTAAGTCTTGTATTTTTTTTTTTGGTTTACTTTATTGAGACACTCCTCACTTGTTCAATTTATAGGTATATAGGCATCTTATTTAATCGAGGCAAAACATGATCTAGAATGTTACAAAGGATAAAAAGTGTGGCAGATTAAATGAGCCAAAAATAATATCTTTACTGTAAAACTCATATTGCAGAAAGAAAGCAAGTTAGAAACCTTGTTTGATCAAGTTTGAAGCTATCAGGGATTTTAAAATCGAGGATACTATGATTGCAATGAGCATTAGAATAATCAAGTCTATTTGTTCTTTAGATTATATGCTTTATTTAATAGATGACATCTAATGACTAAATTTTAATCAATCGTTTATAAGCGATTTGGCTATTAACTTATTTAAATATTGTTTTTTTTTAAGACAATTAGTCCTTAATTAAAACATATGCAAAGATCAAAAGGGTACTAATATTTCTTAGAAGCCCTTCTGCTTTTACTCCATCCATTTTAGGTTTATATTTGATATGGCTCTGTATCATTGATTATGATTTTCTTTATTTTTTTATTGGCAGCGTGCTAACTTATCAACATAGAAATCAACCAAGTCTACAACTCAAAGTGAACCATGAACCAATGAGTGATTGTGCATCTGAAGCCAAACTAGAAAGATGAAACAAAGAAAGCTATGTGAAGAAGTACAATATAAAAAGAATAGCTGACTAAGAAAAAAAAATTAGATCCAGTTGCCACTAGTAGAATTTGACAAATAAGTGACTAGGTGACTGAAACTTTTAGTCACAATAGCTAAAATTGACTAAATTCTACTCATTTTTTGCAACTTAGCTATAAATGAGTAAATAAATGACTAATTTGGTCATTGGCTAAAAAATTATTTAGTCACAAAAATAAAAATGACTAAATAGTTAGTCATCAAATCCAAATTAGACAAAAAATTTAAAAAACAAGTCAACCAATTATTGGCACGATGCATTCATGTGCACGATGTATTGGCACAATTATTCACGATCATTGCAAATTCATTTGTCTCGCTTGATCCCGCTTCATTCATTCATTGTAGACCTTGCTTCATCCATTAGCCTAGTATGAAGCGTTTTGATCAGTTATAGCATGTACTTGCACGGGCAATAAGGATTCAGAGAGGACCTGGGGACTTCTGAAAAGGCGAGCAAGGGAAAGAAATTTGGATTTTGCTTCAACGAATTTGAAATTGCCAAGGCCTTTTGTAGCGAAATCAGATTTTGGGACACCCTCTGTAGCAAATTCAGAGGTAATTTGAAACCTTCATTACATTAAACACAAATTCGAAATGCTCATTACAATCTACTACTCTTGATAATGTTCTTCTACAATCTTGCCACTGTTCTGCTTCATAATGTGTTTGAGCTAAATATAATAAAATTTGGGTGTCAGTGCCAAAATAGAATTTCCTCAAACAATTTTGATACATTTTCACTGCAAGCGCAAACTATCCTTGTGCAAAGTAAACATGTCCTAGATTTACCCACACATCAGGCATTTGAACAAAGATGTTTCCTACATCAGCTTCTTGTACATATGTAAAGATTTCCTTTGCAATATCAAATTGACCCCTTTCAGCTAGCACAATCGCTGCCCCATTTGCAGCATAAACATTTCCTAGTCTTTGTGGCAACACTTTACAATGACTGCCCCATTTGTAGCATAAACATTTTCATTACAAGCGCAAACTTTCCTTGTGCAAAGTAAACATGTGCTAGATTTACCTACACATCAGGCATCTAAGTAAAGATGTTTCCTGCAGAAGCTTCTTGTACTTGTGTAAAAATTTCCTTTACAACATCAAATTGACCCCTTTTAGCTAGCGCACTAGTTGCCCTATTTATAGCATAAACATTTCATGGTCTTTGTGCCAACACTTAAGTGGCCCCTTTTATGACATTAAGATCCTCTTTAGTTAATATTATACTCCTATTTTCCAAGAGAAAAATCCCCAAGGCCCATGGGAAATGAATGATGAGTATTTTAGTTTCAACGGAAAGGACACGTACAACAGTTTTAACAACAAAAAATATTCTATCCACCCATTTGGGACCCGGTGAAAATAAACAATGACTGGTCTATTCAATTATAGTCTCAATCTAGAATCTGATAGAAATATAAGATAAGGCCTGGCTGACATAAAATGTTCTAATAAAGAGTTTCAGTTGCTGTTTACAGAAAGAGGAAAAACGGCGCGATATATAGATGATTATTCTCGAGGCGGATAGATCTCGATGAACCATAAATACCGACGGAAGGGACAAGACAGCTTTATTGATTGTATTCTTGAGGTAGCGTGACCGGTCATTGCCGCATCATCTTCGCTTAATGCATTGCGTTTCAATTGATTTCGGGATGCACCGGCGTGATTAAAAAATCACTCAACTGCTTTCTCACGCGACAGCTTCTGGCAAAGATGGAAATGAAAAACATATGATTGAGCCAGTGCCGAAACAGGCTCAGTAGCACACCAACCACTGTTGACAGCTAAAACAAGCCCATGAATGCAGATCAGAGTGAAAGCGCGCTGCATAAAATCTTTGGCAGAGCGCGAAGAGGGAGACTTGAACGCAGGACCATGGAAGAGTGTCAGCGACAGGGCCCACCTGATGGATGAGGCTGGTAAGTCCCGGAAGAAACAACAAGGAAAGAAGAAAGAAGAAAGATAAGTGACCACAGCCAGGCGGAGGTGAACGCTTACGGTGGAAGATGAGGCAACCATGAGTGATAAGGCGCGGCAGTGGCAACCCCACATCTTCACTATACAGAAGACCTCGATGATGACAGAAAATTCTCCACTCAACAAACTGGCGTGGCGCGGGCATGCAGCAGTTCGAGTCTGAAGATGATGAACCATTGCAGAAATAGAGTTCAAGAGAAGATGATCCATATGGTGATGATGTCTAGGTTTCTTGAGCTTTAAAAAAACCTAGCTCATGTTTTCCAAGACAAAAATCTGCAATTCCCATGGGAAAAGAATGATGAGCATTTGAGTTTTAACAGATTCCAAGAGAAGATGATGCATACAATGAAAATGCATAGGCTACGTCAAAATTTTAGTCAATCAAATATGCTTTGTCCCTTCCAAATCCATTTGACATAGTTAAATGAGATCTTATTAAAAACCTCAAATGAATCATATGTATGTTATCTTTTCATTTTTCCTCTTTCTTGTTTTTAATGGGCAACCTATTTTAGTTTGTTGAAACTCAAATGGTCATCATTCATTTCCCATGGGACTTGGCGATTTTTCTTTTGGAAAATAGCAGCTAGGTTTGTTTAAATCTCAGGAAACCTAGACATCATCATCATATGGATCATCTTCTCTTGGACTCTATTTTTGCAATGGTTCATCATCTTCAGAATCAAAGTATGCATGTCTCCTTTGTGATTTTGTTGAAACTAGAGAATTTGTCTCGCCATCATTAGAGTCTTTTAGACCTGCATAAGATCTTGGGAATTTTCTGCATCATCTTGTGGCTTATTAGTCATATAATTTTCCTCATCTTCCATGGCAACATCAGGTTCCTCCATATAAGAATCATAAGCCTTTTGGTCTTTATCCTTCTTCTTTTTCTTCTTTTATTTCTTTTTAGACTGACCAGCCTCATCATCGTCATCATCCATGTCCTTACACTTACTCTTCCATAATTCCTTCACACGTTCAAATTGCTCCTCTTGTTGCATCACCCACTGAATTTCTTCCTCTTTCTTTCTCCTTTCCATATGAATCCTTCGTTATTCATCAAATTTTTGTTTTGCTTCATCAGTGTAGACAAGTTGGCATGCTACTTTAATTATTTCTTTTGCTTTAATCTGGTCATCTGTTTTTAGTTCCATGTTTCCAAGCATACACAAAGCATTTGATGAGTTTTTTATTCACCTTAGGTGCATCCCCAATCAATTCTATGCTTGGTGCATTGTAGAAACAGATTCAAAGAGAAGATGATTCATACAATGATGATAGATAAGCTACCTCAAAATTTTAGTCAATCAAATATGTTTTGTCCCTTCCAAATCCATTTGACATAATTAAATGAGATCTTATCAAAAACCTCAAATGAATCATTTGTATGTTATCTTTTCATTTTTCCTCTTTCTTGTTTTTTATGGGCAACCTATTTTAGTCTTTATTTTTGAACATTTTGTCCTTCAATGTATTATGTTTTATCTTTCTATTAGATTCTAGATTAAAAAAACCTATAATTGAAAATAGATTAATTCATATATTATTATTTCAATCCCAAATAGGTGGATTAAATTATTTTGTTGTTAAAAAAATCTTGTACAATGTAATGTCCCCTTTTCGAAATGAAACCAAGTTGAAACTCAAATGCTCATCATTCATTTCCCATGGGCCTTGGGGATTTTTCTCTTGGAAAATAGGAGCTAGGTTTGGTTAAATCTCAAGAAACCTAGACATCATCATCATATGACAAATCTTGTACAATGTAATGTCCCCTTTTCGAAATGAAACCAAGTTGAAACTCAAATGCTCATCATTCATTTCCCATGGGCCTTGGGCATTTTTTTCTTGGAAAATAGGAGCTAGGTTTGGTTAAATCTCAGGAAACCTAGACATCATCATCATATGGATCATCTTCTCTCAGAATCTATTTCGGAAATGGTTCATCATCTTCAGAGTTAGAGTATGCATGTCTCCTTTGTTATTTTTTTGAAACTAGAGAATTTGACTCTCCATCATCAGAGTCTTTGGTTGATCTGAATATGGATAATTCTTTTTTTTTTGGTTTCGTATTACCACTTTTTGATTCATTTGCCTAACTAGCCAACAATGCCTAAGATTTAGATGACTTGAGAAGACCTATCGATATAAGATTTTTTTCTCTTGTATTAATGTCTCAAAAAATTATGCAAATGAAGGTGTAGTATATGAAAACCTCATAGTCAACCTATAAGTATGAAAGCAAGAAAAAAAAAGTAGCATAATTAGGACCAAGTTTGTTCAATGCATTATAGACCAATCAAATGTCCTTATCAATTTCACATGCTTTACATTTCTCTCTTAGATCATTAACATTAGTGATGTAGTCCTAGATATTTTCAAAGTTCTTAGGATCAAGGCTCATTAGTTCATTATCAATTTGATAGCCTCTTACTTCATTTTTAGAACCATACAATGTTTTCAATATTTTGGACAAGCTTCATGAGAATTCTTACATGATTCAATTTGAAACAACAAATCTTGAGAAACTAGTTTATATCCAAGAGCTTTAGTATGTTCAATCATTTACTTTATCATTTTTTATTTACATTTGTAGGTTCAAGTACCTTATTCTCAACATATAGAGAGTGACCATTGATTAGAACACTCCACACAATTTGATGCCATATTGAATAGTTATATGATATTAGTAGAGGAACTTTAGAATGATCCATGGAAAAATAAGAGCATGAGCAAATAGATTAAAAGAATGCACCAAGAGACCCCAAAATCACTCAATCAAGAATCCCCAACAATATATGATTTGGAACTTTATATTTAGAGCATTTACAAATGCCACTTATCAAAAGCACTAAAGTGAACTTGATCTTAGTGCTTACAACTGTAAATTTTTGCCACAATATTGAAATAAATAAATTACACATAATGAGTTTGAACTAGTCACACCATTGTAAAGTACACAACAAATTATACAATTTCAAAATAATTCACCCAAAAATGTTACCGTAGGAGCAAGAATGGAGCCTTAGAAGTTCCCAAAATGAGAACGACTTAGCAACACCTGTGACAATATACAATATTTGGAAAATAAAAACACCAAAATCAAAAAATGATTACACCAATGTCAAGAGCAAAAAATTATACCCCAAATTAAAAAATGCTTACAAGAAGGAGGTTGGATGACTGAGTTATGGCCTTCCAAAGTTGGACTATAAAAAAAACTCCATCCATGAGGGGGCCAAAATTTAAAAAAATTTGTTGATGTATTGTTGACATCAGCAAATCAACAACTTAGATTTGATAGCCTTCTAGCCATCATAGGAAAAATATACCCATCAACTTGAATATGCTTTTACCAGTATATTTGATTGGAATATTCTTTAGCTAGTGATTTTTAATGGAATCTTTGGTGGATTGACGAAATAGTTGAAAAAATCATATAATTGCATAAATATATTGTTTTATCAACGAATTTTAAAATTCGTTGGTTGCATGTGCCATGGGGACATGAGGACTGCATGTGGGGGTCATGATGATGTGTGGCCCATCTATGTGGTAGCCTGCAGTACAATGTACTATAGATTTATAGTACACAGGTACTACCTACAACTATAAGTTGCAACAAGTATATTTTTTTTAATTTTAAATCAAAAACTTCAAAAAAACTTTTGAAAAAAATCAATATTTAATTAAAATTATTTTTCACCTAATTATTTTTTGGCATGTGACCTGAATTTTTTTTGACACCTGCAATAATGGTGGTTGTATGATCACACAAATGGAGAAGGAGAGCAATTTTTTTTCTTGAAGCCCTAGGTGAAGTGCTTAAACTTCAAAGAATTGATAGTCAATCTTGGATTTTTTGAGCCTTCTGGATGGGATGGATGGGTCGGATTTGACTCCAAATGCTCCAAAAATTGTAGCTACATTTTGGATCTAGAAACCACTTTTCATCTTCAAACCCTCATAGATCTAGTCTTATATGTTTGATTTAGACAAAAAAATGGTAAAAGTAATTTTCTTGAACACCTTGAACTCAATGGTGAGCTTAGATTTACACCAACGAGCTCTAATTTTAACTTGAAATATAAAGCCACAAAGAGGAACCCTCCCCCCCCAAAAAAAATTAGTATTTCTATCAAGTTTTTATGATTCTCCATATTAATATATGATGTAAGAGAAAAGCATTGTCAAATTTTCAAGATCTACCAAGATCTTTCAATAAGAGGATAACCAAAGGAACCCAACCCACTTTGATACCATGTAAGAGTTGGATATGGAGATAGCTACCCAAGATCTAGATGCCAAATGGAAAACACAAAGAGATCAATATGCAATGCTCAAGATTGCAATGCAATTGAATATCTTGGAATTCATTTACAAATGAGAACCTTTTGGTTATATAACCAAGGTGATACATAGGATTAGACAAGATCATGACAAGTGTCTTAATACAATGACATGAGACAACTAACTTGACATAAAAGTCAAAAATATGAGATCTAGACATGACAACTAAGACTTCTAGAGGGAATCTTAGGACCTAAGTAAACTTAACATGTGAATAACTCCCCTAGTAAGAATTATCTAGGTATAATATTTTTATTCACACCAACACCTCCAAGATTGTGTGGTGGTATGGAAATGCACATATATACTCATTTCTTCACTTAAGAGAAGAAAATGAATAAAAGTATTTAATTCTAAAAGAAAAGATAAGAGGTTATAGACCATTAGGGTTTCTTTCTAGCAACAAGTTTAGGGAATTTTTTTATATCATAGTTTTTAATGTGTTCTCTTTAAAATGTTTTGATATCATATTATAATCCCTAAACAATGTTTTAATGTATATACTTAGTATCATTTGAATGTCTCTATGAGCGTTTTATGTATATCTAATGATATTACTCTTCTTCTCAATCATATTTTCTAATTTGAGTTTTATTTTGGATTTGTTTATCAACTAAAAGGTAGTAGAACATTTAAAAAAATTCAACGTATATTATCATAATAACTAAAAAAATGTGTAGGTTTTTTCATGGATATCTAAGATAGGCTCAATTACATGTTTTGAAAATTTAATGACCTATTTTTGTGCATGCATAGAGCCTAGCTTATGTGTATAATCTAGAGGTATAGTCCTTATGGTTATCTTCATTAAGGTATCACAGAGTGGTATGTATTTTGTGTTTCTATTCGGATAATAAAACATAATACTTTGTTGCTCCTAATAGATAAAGGCATGTGTCATCTTTGTGCTCAAAATTCCATCTTATCAACACATTCAAAACACATAAAATCAATCATAATTTTATACAATGTTACTCATGATACCTAAATACTTCAATGTATAGATGTGTGCAATATCACTTGAGGTTACCAAAGAAAACTCTTCAAACTCCTTACATGGTTGTTCATTTTCTTGATGAAGGTGTATAACCCTCTTATTATCAAAGAAACATATAGGTAATTAGTGATATAAAAGTATAAGTATTATATATAATGGCTATTATTTTTTGTACGGTTTATTTTTTTTCCTTATATTTATCTTTAATACAATACCTCAAGGAATGATTGATCATAATTTATAGATCCTTCATAGTGAGCTTGACACCCTTGGCACTTAAAAAAGGACTTGAGTAAGGGATTTGGGAGCCTAAATTTCTGAGCACCAACATACTCAAGTCCTCTTTTGAACTTAGAGAGACATTCATCTTTATTTATTTAGAAATCAAATACAAACAACATCATCAACCTTCAAAGTGACAAGAGTTCTCATAATGGCAATGAATCAGAGGTTATAACATGAGTTTGGAAAAGAACACATTAAAAAATTTCATGTTTTCTCCTCATATATTTTCACATACATGGAGTTTA
Source organism: Sequoia sempervirens (assembly GCA_007258455.2). Taxonomy (NCBI): domain Eukaryota; kingdom Viridiplantae; phylum Streptophyta; class Pinopsida; order Cupressales; family Cupressaceae; genus Sequoia; species Sequoia sempervirens. The sequence continues at coordinate 59,162 of VDFB02299959.1, read as the reverse complement.
ATCTATCCACCAACATATTAAATTATCCTAGGTGGTTTGCAATTCATCCACCTTATTTCATCCTCAAGAAATAGAGCTTTGTCTTTAATAGTGTTCTATTTACTAAATACTTTGCTTGATATATTTCTCCTAGTTTCTTCCACAATAATTTTGTAGTGGGTTTTTCATGGAAATTAACAAGAATAGAGTCTATAAGAAAAAATCTAATTAGACCTTTTTATTTTTGGTCCATTGTATCATACTAAACAACTAATGTGGTATATGTAAGCCTGTAAACTCTTTCATCAATTGTATCCCATGAATCTAGGTCAATTAGCAAATCTTCCTTTTTTAAATTTCCAAAGCTCAAAATTCATGCCTATTTTTTTTTAACCTCAATCCTCTTCAATGTGATTTCCATGTTTATTTTTTATAATAAATACCACAAAATTTTTCTTTTGGACAAGCTCTCCCTCAAATATGGTTAGCTCAAATAAATTTCTACCCAAAAACTAGAGCCAAAGGTAATCAAACTTTGATACCACTTGTAAGGATGCAAGGTGTATAGAAAAAATCCCCTACACTATTCTTGGGAGGAGTGTTTCACAAATAAATTTAAATATGATCTAAAATAATTATAGAAAATAGAGAAACATAATTGTAGATAGATAAATAATGTAACCATAACACAATTATTTTCATGGGGAAGACCATTTTAGGAGGAAATCCCCACACTCCAAAGACTACACAATGTATTATCATATCAACAAAGATTAAAACAAACTTGAAATATATATTTATATAGGGGTGTTTCACCAACATTCAAATATGCAGTAATTTTGGTAGCATGTGTACATACAAACTCTGATTTCAAATAACTCCTAAAACACCATTTTCTAGACTTCTTGCAACTTGGAAACCATTTGTGGATTTATAAAATCATAATGAAATACCCCAAGAGGTATGACACCCACCTTGCCAGGCCTAATTTTCAACCCCCCTAGAAGAATCTATTGAATAGGATAATAATATATATTTTCCTACATATTGATAGCTAGAAATTTAATCCACCCAACATGGGTGCCCAAATTTGACAAGATTTTAGTCCTAGAATAGGTACTTATGATAAATAATTAACTCTTCATCATAGTGGGTCAAGTTTGCAATGCAACTCCCTAGTACAAGCTCTTACATGTCATAAGATTATATCAAATAATCCATCTATATAGGGCACTCCAAATCTCTTAAATAAAACTACCTTAATGACCTCTTACAACACCTTACAAAGAAGAGACATGCGACACATAATTCCAACTCAAAATTCCATGCCCCATTTAAGTTGGAGCATAATTAACAATTAAATAGAATATGATAATATATAATTAAAGTGCCAAATAATAAATATATAATTCTAATAAATTGGAAGGGTTAAGACACCTTAATTCCCAACATTTCTTTTGATGATTCATGACCATCACTATAAATTATATAACTATTATTTTTGTCCTCACTTTGCCTTTTTCTTGTTTCCTTACACTTTGATCATTTTTACTATAACTTATCTATTTTCTTTTGAATACTCTCATTTCATCTTCTATGTCATGTGCCATTCTTTTCCTTCCTCCACTTTGGGGCACCTTTCTTTTACTATTTGAGATATTTTATTTTTATGCATGATACACGTTTTCCTATTACAATGTCCTTGCACTACTTATTTTATTGAAGTATGTTAACCACCTTGGCCATTCATTTTCCTTTTATTTCCTAATTTTATGCTTACTATCACCTTATGCATCCTTATGCTTATTTTTCTCATAGTCTTGGTCTAGATATTCTTATTGTGTTTTTCTTCTTCTAGTATCACATTTATGATTCAAATTTTCCTTATACATGTATTTATACCTTATGGTCCTTGTCATGCTTTTATATTATGATCATTATCATTACTTTCTTCCATGCTTATGACTATTATTTACATATTAGATGAAAATGAACCAATGTTATTGTCCATCCTATAATGATCTTCTATCTCTATGCTTATCAACTTACATAACATATTTAGATTATATGTGCTTTCTTTTCCATTATCTTATTTCTAGAGGTATTCTACTATATTGCAAACACCATATCTTCCTCATACTAATTCTCCTTGACATTCCTTATCATGCTCCTTGACATTTCGTATTTACATGATTTTGTATCTCACTTTTAGAGTCATATTTACTCTTTCATTTTCCTTACTAGGGATACATTTATGTTCTTTGATGCTTATCCTCTACATGCCCAAATGCTAGATCCTCCTCATTTTCCTATATTAGAGGCAACATTAGCTTATGCACCTCTATGATAATTACTAGTTTATGTACTAAGCACTTTTCATGCTTATCATTAGATATTCTTCTACATGTTTGTTGCATGATTTTATCTAAATAATTTATTACATGACTTTACACAATCGATGTGCTTGCATGCTTAAATTTTCAAAATCATATTTCTTTTTCATTTACTATAATTATTCATCCTCTAACTCCTTGCACACTTTGTATATAGTCAATTGGAGGGGACATATACTATTACTAACACTCTTATGATAAGGTTCCATATTTCAGATTTTAGATAGCCACATGTGCCTATATACAAACTCATCAGCATACTTAGATCTTGATATAACTTATGCAAATACATATAGGAGAAATCTTATCACATTATTATTGAAGCATGTATCACATTTAACACTTTTAGTGGAGTCATATTACATGGCAACATCACTTTGCAGAATTGCTAACCCTTCTCTTCTTTTGTTTTTTTCTCATTTTTCTAGATAACTAAAACAAATTACTTATTTATACCTATTTCACTTATGTGACAAAAGCTACTTGATGCATATTATTTTTTCTATTTTACAAGTTCCTATGAAGCACCCAAACCAAATAAAAAATACACAAAAATCTAAAATTAATCTATTACTTTATATAAACCCCTATCCTTTTATCTCAAACTACTTAATTTTCCTATTAATTTAGACTATTAATTAAAATTTTAAAATACATGTTCATTCTATATACACATTCATCATCTCAAAATAAACACAAAATATAATGATAAAAATTAGATATGCATATAAATTTTCATTTGATTTTAGACCCATTTTAATACAATGACAAGACAATTAACAAATAATATCAGGCGGTCCTCTATCCAACACTTAATAAATACAATCAAATGTGCAACCAAAACTATTTCACTTATGTGACAAAAAACTACTCAATGTAAATCATTTTTTATTTTACAAGTTCCTATGAATCACTCAAGCCAAATAAAAATACACAAAAAATCTAAAATTAATCTATTGCTTATAAACCCTTATCCTTTTATATCAAATTACTTAATTTCTCAATGACTCATAATATTTATTACAATTTTAAAATGCATGGTCATTCTAGATGCACATCCATCATCTCAAAATAAACACAAAAGATAATGATAAAATTTAAATTTTCATTTGATTTTAGATCCGTTTTGATACAGTGCCAATACAATAACAAATAATGCCACAATGAAAACAATTTTTTTAAAAAAAAAATAATGAATAAATAAAAACAATGAAATGTTCATAATTTTTTTTTTCTAAATTTCAATTAAAAAATAAATATAGTCAAAATTGCGTTGGATATAGTTTATGATGTTCAGCTGTTTATATATTTTCTTTCCGTTTGAATTTGGATGTACAACTGTCTGTGCTTTTATTTTCCTTCTGTTTGCTTTTATTTTCTTTCCGTTTGAATCTGGGCGCCATTTTGCAGTTTTCTAGCCGTTAAAATGTAAAGAATTACCACTCTTCCTTCTATATATACAATTGGTTTTCAATGAGCATTACATTTGTGGTTTGCACTTGCAGGTTTTCTGTTTTTTCTGTTTTTTTTCCTGTTTTTCATTGAATTGAATTTTTATGGAGCGCTCCTCTGTTCTTGTTATCTTTCCTTTCCTTTTTTTATCAATCTTTCCTTTCCTTTGTTTTTACCTCATGTACTTGCAACCACACTAACACTAGCCCTGTAAATGAAAGGCATTCATTCCTATCTGGAGTTTGCAATTCTCTTCGGTCTGCAAGGTATGATGGTTATTGCTAAAAAATTATATTCCCAGTTGTATAGTGTTATGGTTTGTTCATATTATGAAACTTCTTTATTAGTTTATATCACATTATGCTTGTTTAAATCTCAGATAATTGAGTTTTTTCTAAAGTGAATTTGGTGTATGATACCAGTACAGTCTTGACAAGATTGTATGATGAGCAATAGGAGGGAAGCAACGAAGATGATGAAGAGGTAATATTGTCTTCTTTGTTGTATGGAGTTGAAAATGGATTGAATATTGTCTTCTTTGTTGAATGGAATTGGAATATTTAAAAGAATGTCGTGCCAAGTTCTCTACCGTTGATTTGAGCATTGGGTATTAAAAATTTGACCCCTGTTTTACTTGTTTACAAACTAATAATTGACCAGAATTTCCTTAATTTGTTTAAATAGCAGCAGTTATGTGCGGTTAGTGAAGTGAGAGTTGAGGCTTAAGCAACAAGCATTGTGTTGTTATTCTTTTGTTTATTCTGGCTTCGAATGGGTATCACTAGGGTATTAGACTCCATTTTTTCAGGGTTCACAGATTAAGGTATATTGTGATTTTGGATGAGCATTAACTGAGTATCATCTTTGCATCTTTTCAGGGTTTGGGTATTCAGATATTCAAGATTTGGATAAATATGAATTGGGGATTATGTTATATTTTTAACAGGTTTTGGGTATTAAGGTATTTTAGCTTGGGGTGGTAAGTCAGAAAAGAGTATGATGCTGCATTTTTTAGGGCTTAGGGTATAATATGTTGTAGCTTGGGATATTTATGGAATGGCTTCATATTTCAGGGCTTAGGGATTTATGGAATGGCTTCGAATGGGTATCAGTAGGGTATTAGATTCCATTTCTTCAGGGTTGACAGATTAAGGTATATTGTGATTTTGGATGAGCATTAACCGAGTATCATCTTGCATCTTTTCAGAGTTTGGGGATTCAGGTATTCAAGATTGGGATAAATATGAATTGGGTATTATGTTATATTTTTAACAGGTTTTGGGTATTAAGGTATTTTAGCTTGGGGTAAGTCAGAACAGAGTATGATGCTGCATTTTTCAGGGCTTAGGGTATAATGTATTGTAGCTGGGGATATTTATGGAATGGCTTCATATTTTAGGGTTTAGGGATTTAGGAAATTCGGCTTGGGATAATTGTGAATTGGCTATCGTACTGCATTATTTTTCCTGTGGCATAGCTTGGATGAAGTATCATCTGGATACTATTCTGCATTTTTTTTCGGAGTTTTCAGTAGTATAGCTTGGACGAGATACAAATTACGTACTATTCTGCAGTTCTTTTCAAGGTTATAGGCTTAGGGCATTGCAGATTGGGATGCCTCTGAATTTATGTATTGTAAGGTATTTTTCATGATGTGCTTTGTTTGATAATGCTTTCCATTTCAATATTATATGGAGTAGTATGCTTAATCCATGAAATTGAAGGTACATGTTTTTGGGTATTGTATATTTTATGCGGTTCCTGGTATATAAATTGGACTGTTCACTGCATTCTTTCAGGGTTTAGGATACGTATAAACTAGCTATTATAGTGCAATTTGTTTTGGATGTCTTCTCTTTGAATTTTCTTGGCATTTTATTAGCATCTGGAGTAGAATGGTTGTAGACTTGTAGTAATCCAAGAAATTGAAGGTGACATTATTTTGATATATTAAATTGCATTAGTTTAAGGATAATAATTGGTTTGGGTTTTAGATATTGTAGCATGAATGAGCAGGAACTGGATATATATGTGTTTTCACTATTTAGGTTTTAGAGACTTGTAGCTTGTGGAGAGTATGGATTGGGTGTACAGAGCATAACTTGAAATGGATATGGATTGATTAGTATACTGCATTTTACACCAGAATTTAGTGTGAAGGGTATAGGCGTTATGGTAAATTAATTTTTCTATTTAGGGTTTTTAGGCGTCTACTTGGGGATATGTGTGAATTGGATATTATACTGCAGTTATATTGTGTTTCTTTGTTTGAATGTTTTTCGGAGAGCAGGATGGTTCTATCAGTTTGTGCATTTGATGGTAGCATTTCTTTGGTACTTGTATACTGCATGCATTTTTTTTTATCCATATATACTGCATGCATTTTTAGTTATATGAATTGAGTTAAGTTTTAACTTTTAAGGTATTACAGCTTGTAAAATTTCTGAAGTGGAAATTGCACTGCATTTGTAATGAGTTTCTTCTGTTTCAAAATGCCATTAGTTAGCATACAAAGTAAGATGGTTATTTTATGGGTTTGATTTAAAAACTTTAGCAATTACTAATGTTAGATTAGTGTTAAATTCTACGAATTATCTGTTTTTATAGGTTTCATATAAAACTCTTAAAATTAGGATTAAATCAGAGTTAAATTCTGTGATTTTATCTTAAAGGTGACATTATTTTGATATATTAAATTGCATTAGTTCAAGGATAATAATTGGTTTGGGGTTTTAGATATTGTAGCATGAATGAGCAGGAACTGGATACATATGTTTTTTCACTGTTTAGATTTCAAAGACTTGTAGCTTGTGGAGAGTATGGATTGGGTGTACTGTATATTCTTTTCGAGCATAGCTTGAAATGGATATGGATTGATTAGTATACTGCATTTTACATCGTAATTTAGTGTGAAGGGTATAGGCATTATGGTAAATTAATTTTTCTATTTAGGGTTTTTAGACATCTACCTGGGGATATGTGGTATATACTGCATTTTTTTTTTTTTATCCGTATATACTGCATGCATTTCTAGTTATATGAATTGGGTTAAGTTTGAACATTTAAGGTATTATAGCTTGTAAAATTTCTGAAGTGGAAGTTGCACTGCATTTGTAATGAGTTTCTTCTGTTTCAAAATGCCATTAGTTAGCATACAAAGTAAGATGGTTATTTTATGGGTTTGGTTTAAAAACTTTAGCAATTACTAATGTTAGATCAGTGTTAAATTCTATGAATTATCTGTTTTTATAGGTTTCACATAAAACTCTTAAAATTAGGATTAAATCAGAGTTAAATTCTGTGATTTATCTGATTCTATGAATTTAATATAGAAATATTGTGCATTCTCATAAAACATGAACACTAACTGATTGCAATATTCGATGTGAAAATATAATTTTATGTTATCAAAATTTAAATATATATAGTTCAGTGGCATTTGAAGATTGTTTAGGTAAATATTACAAATTTACTTCAGTTTTTTTTTATTACTTAATTTTTTCACTCATAGAAATACTCAAGTTTCAATATATTTGAATTTACTCGTGTTTAGTTATTTGTTGCATTTGAAGATTGTTTAGGTAAATGGTACAAATTTCCTTCAGTTCTTGATGTTTTTTATTACTTAATTTTTTCACTTGTAGAAATACTCAAGTTTCAATATATTTGAATTTACTCGTGTTTAGTTGTTTTTCTTGTAATCTGTTCAATGTACCATTCATTAATTTCTTTTATTTATATATTGAAACCATTTAAAAATTGATTTAAACACTGAAAAAACCCAAAAATTATCTAAGAATATTTATAATTAATATTTATTTATGATATTTTCACTTTTTAAAATTAAAAATTAAATAAAAATAAATTTAGCTAAGGAACTTCCCAATATTTTAAAATAAATTCAATCCTGAGATATCACTGTACTAGGCTAACAGTTCAGGAGACTAGCGATCACCATATAAGAATTTCAAATTATCTAGTGAAAAGATGGATACTTATCTAGATTCCTTGCTAGCCTATTTCTTATATAATAGAAATATGAAAGATCAGAGATGAAATATGACTACTAAAAGAAAAGCAAGAATATAATCCATCTTAAATGTCACACCATCTTCTAGTTTCTCATCATGTTGCTGGATCTGCTTGGCATGGTTAGCAGAAAATATTGGCAACAAATGGCCTGTTCAATAGTTATGCTTTATAGCTTGAATATCTAGGATTGTGTCTTCCTGAAATTGTGTTCAAACTTAGTCTCATCATTGTAGATCTCAAAATGCAGGCATGTCTCAGTTCTTTCCTTTCATTTTTCAGTTACTTGATTTAAAACTGATTTTTGAGCTCACAACTTAGAAAGCCCTCTGTAAATATGATATCTTGTACAGGATTTTTATTTTTACATTTGATTAGTTTTAAGTGGAATGATTCTAGAATATAATCCCTGGCTCTGGTTCTTACATGTGAAGGATACGAGTTGTTTTAAGGAGTTTTGATCATGACAGGACATTTGTTGAACCCCTTTTAGGGATTCAGCTGTATGCAATTGAACCCCTTTTAGGGATTCAGCTGTATGCATAATAGTGTCCCTTTGTTTTGCCTTAACTAATAGGTACCCTGAATGGCTGTAGTTAACCTCAAAAGGAAATGGGTTTAAGTTTATAGTCTCTTTTGTCCAATTTTTCCTTTTCCATACAGATCATGTTCCAGTCTTAGTAGTTTTATGGCTTTATCTTTGTATGTAAACAAGGTATCCTCCAGCTGGGTATACGCAGACTTATCCTCCACCACCGCAGGGCTTTGGGCTTTCTTCCAGCTGGGTACCAAGAGCAGGGTTCTCCTCCCCAAGGAGGACCTCCTTGTGAGACAAAATCTAGAGGCGATAATAAAGCTTTTGTTTGGATGGACCCCTCAGTTAGGACTATGATCAGCTGTATGCATAATAGTGGCCCTTTGTTTTGCCTTAACTAATAGGTACCCTGAATGGCTGTAGTTAACCTCAAAAGGAAATGGGTTTAAGTTTATAGTCTCTTTTGTCCAATTTTTCCTTTTCCATACAGTTCCTGTTCCAGTCTTAGTAGTTTTATGGCTTTATCTTTGTATGTAAACAAGGTATCCTCCAGCTGGGTATACGCAGACTTATCCTCCACCACCGCAGGGCTTTGGGCTTTGGGCTTTGGGCTTTCTTCCAGCTGGGTAACCAGAGCAGGGCTTTGGGCTTACTTCCAGCTGGGTAACCAGAGCAGGGTTCCCCTCCCCAAGGAGGACCTCCTTGTGAGACAAAATCTAGAGGCGATAATAAAGCTTTTGTTTGGATGGACCCCTCAGTTAGGACTATGATTATGTTGGGATGCTGGGGTGCTTTACCTTTTGTTTGTTTGTGGTTACTGCTTTCTTGTTTTTATGAATAATTGAAGAAGAGTGCTTGAATTTAGAGTATTGATTTACTGGTTTGGAGAAATACATCAGTGAAGAAATGATTGGAATAAGATACCATATTTACTTCAGATGGGAGTATTTGGAATAAGAATATTATTTTGAGTATTTAAATTATCCACTGAATCCTCGACTGTTAATAGCTACATAGATATATATTTACTTTACTCTCAAGGTTTTCTCAGCATTCGGGATTCTACAAAAAAGCAAAGGAGGTCATGGTTTGTCCACCTTACATGTTTCTGTTTCGATTTTCTTTATGCATACACAAGTTAATATTATTTAGGGAAAGGTGTTTTTGAAGTTGTTAAAGTAGATCTTGTATTTTGGCGGTTCTCGTGATGTGAAATTGATGATGAGTTTGATTATTTCCATTCATTTTGTCTTAGAGAATTGCATTTTTTTTCTTTTACCCTATATATATATATATATATTATTTCTGTCTAATGATAAAATCAGATTGTTATCATGACAAACAATAGAGAAATTAAGTTTAGGGTTTTCAAACACGGTCTCGATTTGAACTAGGGTTAGGAATTTAGAATTTGGTTTTTAATCTTGATAATGAAAATTGTTAGGATTTTCGAATTTGGTTTTTGATCCAGATAATGATGTAAAATCAGATTGTTTTCGAACTACAATCTGAACATCGATTTGAACTAGGGTTAGGATTTTAGAATTTGGTTGAAAGATGAATTAATTACTAGTATATATATATTTAATAATATATATAAAATACGTCGAGATATAGGCTCCTATTTTTTAATCAATTTATCACAGAAAAGTGCATAGGCGCCTCGAGAATGATATCTCAGTGTATTTTATGTATATTATTAAATAAATATATGCTAGTAGTAGTAGCGACACAACATGTAATATATTAAATAAATTATTTATATATTTTATATTAAATTATTATAATAATTAATATATTATAATATATATAATTTAGTTAAAATATGATAGTATAATATGATAGTATAATATTTGTAATTCAATTTTAAAAAATAATATATATAATTTAGTTAAAATATATAAATATATTTTTAGTATATTTATAATATTATAATAAAAAATATTATATCATCAATATTTAGTTAGGATTATTAAAAAAATATTTAGTTAGGGTTAGGGTTAGGGTTAAGATTAGGGTTAGGTATAGAGATATAGTTACAATTAGGATTAGAGTTAATATATAGTTAGGATTGGGGTTAGGGTTAATATTAGGATGAGAGATAGGGTTTGCATCAAGATTAGCTTAGGATTAGGATTTGGGTTAGCATGAGGATTAGGGTTACAATTAGGTTTAGGGTCAAGTTTAGGGTTAATAGATATAGTTAGGGTTAAAGTTTATAGGATAATTATAGAATTAGCATTAACCCTAATTCTATCTCTAATTTTGATGCTAACCCTAACCCTAATTTTGATGCTAGCCCTAACCATAATCCTGACTATGTCTCTTAACCCTAACCCTAACCCTATTCTTAACTAAATCTCTAATCCTAAGCCTAACTATATAATGACCCTAAACCTAATGATATTTCTAACTCAAAACCTAACCTTAAGCATGACCATAACAATTATGCAACACCTAACCCTAACCTTATTCGTAACCCTAACTTTTATCTTAAACCTAACTGTAACCCTAATCTTGAGCAAATCTTGATGCTATCCCTAACTCTAATTTTGATGCTAACTCTAAGCTGATCCTAATGCTAACTATAACCCTAATCTTAACTAAATCTCAACCCTAACCCTAATCCTAACTATATATCTAGCTTAACCTTAACCTTAACCCTAACCATATCTCTTAACCCTAACCCTAACCCTAATCCTAACTAAATATCTAGCTTAACCTTAACCTTAACCTTAACCCTAACCATATCTCTTAACCCTAACCCTAACCCTAATCCTAATAACCTTAAACCAAACTATTACCTTAACCCTAAACTTGACCATAAACCTAAATGTAACCCTAATCCTAATGCCAATCCCAACCCTAAACCTAAACTATTCTTCATGCTAACCTTACCCCTAATTTTGATGCAAACCCTAACCCTAATCCTAATGTTTATGGTAAACCTAACCCTAACCCTAATCCTAACTATCTCTTAACCCTAACCATAAGCTTAAATATATCTCTAGCCCTAATCCTAACCTAAACCCTAAACCTAACTATATCTCTTAACCCCAATCTAACCATTTAATGCTAACCCTAAACTTGATTGAGAACATAACTATAACCTTAATCTTGATAACCCTAACCCCAATTATTACCCCAACCCTAACTATATCTATTAACCCTAAACTTGATTGCAAACCTAAATGTAACCCTAATCATAATGCTAGTTCCCTAAACCTAATTTTGATGCAAACCTTGACCCTCATCATAATGTTAATCGTATTTCTAACCCTAACTATATCTCTAGCCCTAATCCTAACTCGAACCCTAAGCCTAACTATATCTCTTCTAACCATAATCGTAACCCTAAACTTGACCCAAAACATAACTATAACCCTAATCCTATAAATAAAAAACCCTAATTGTAAACCATACCCTAATTATATCTATAATTAGGGATAGGGTTTTTATTAGGATTAGAGATAGAATTAGGGTTAACAACAAAGTTATGGTTATGGTTAGGGTTTTAGTTACAATTAGAGATATTTCAAAATTCAATATTTTTGATCAATGGTAAGTTCCTAAACAAAAAGTATTTGAATTTAGAATAGGGTAGAGAGGCCCATAGTAGGGAACCCTAACTTTGGGTTTTAAAATTTCATACTAAATAATTTCAAATCAATCTCAAATTTGTACAATAGTTTATTTGGCTACTCACCTGATTAAAAGATAATTTTTAGGGTCACATCATCAAATATGATGCCACATCAAGAAGCTTTTTGTTGAGATGTCCAAAAATCTCAAAAACCACATCATTTTGTGCTTGTGTAATATCTCTTTGATCCTAAAAATCTATATTTTTTGATTTATTTATTTATATTTGATTTATTTATTTAATCTTTTTAAATTTTGTTAATAATTATTTTCAAATATTTGTGAGTTATCTTTGATTTGTCTTTCTATTAAATCTCTTTGATTAGTTTGTTTCATCTTTTAATGTATTTTTTATATTTAATTTATTTATATGATCTTTAACTTGGTGTTCTTGATTTATTTTTGATTTGTTTATTTTATCTTTTATTTTTTTCTTTATCTTTGACCTATTTATTTAATCTTCTAGTTTATTTTTTACCTTTGCTTTATTTATTTGTTAATGTTAGAATAACTATAATGAATATTGAATTATAATCCTAATCCTAATTGAATTGTAACCAAATAATTAATTAAACCCTAACCCTAATCATATTTGTACCTCAAAGTTAGTCCTAACCCTAACCTTAATCCTATTTGAACCCTAACCCTAACCTTAATTGTAATTGAACCTTGATCCTAATTAAACCCTAACCCTAACTCTAACCCAAATATAATTGAATCCTAATCTTAACTCTAATTCTAACCATAATTGAACTCTAATTCTAACCCTAACTCTAATTGAACCATAACCCTAGTTGAACAATAACCCTATAATTGAACTCTAACTATAATCCTAGCCCAAACCCTTATCCTCATTGAATTATGATAATTTTCATTTTTTTTAATAATTATTTTCAAATATTTGTGAGTTATTTTGATTTGTCTTTTGATTAAATATATGCTAGTATTTAATTTATTTATATGATCTTTTAACTTGGTGTTTGTGATTTATCTTTGATTTTCTCCTTTACATCAAATCTATTTAATTTATTTATTTGATCTTGTAATTTATTTATTTGTCTTTGTTTTGTTTATTTCATCTTTTATTTTTTTTCTTTATCTTTGACTTATTTATTTGATCTTTTAGTTTATTTTTTAACTTTGCTTTATTTATTTATTAATGTTAGAATAACTATAATATAATCCTAATCTTTTTTGAACCCTAACCCTAACTAATTGAACCTTTATCCTAATTAAACCCTAACCCTAACTAATTGAACCTTTATCCTAATTAAACCCTAAACCTAACTCTAACCCAATATAATTGAATCCTAATCTTAACCCTAACTCTATCCATAATTGAACTCTAATCCTAACTCTAGTTGGACCATAACCCTAACCCTATTCTTTAATTAAATTATAACTATAATTGAAATCTAACCCTAATCCTAAACCAAACCCTTATCCTAATTGAATTCTAGACGTAATTAAATCCTAACCAGTATGCTAATTTATCTCTAGATACTCTGAAACCCTCGTCAAAACCTTATTTTCTGCTGCAGCTCGCCAACTTGGAGAAGTGAAAGGTCAATACCAGGAGGAAGAGTTTGGTGGAGCGGCGGGGAGAGCAGAAGGAAAACGGTGGAAAACAGCCGAAAATAATATTTCTTCGCAGCACACATACTTTTTTTACTCGGTGCTCCGCACTTGGCCTGACTGACAAAATAGGGGCGGTAAAACGGTAAAAAAGCCAAACGGTAAAATGGTAATAGAGACGAGTTTATTCCAATTCCGTCCATTCTAGGAAATTCTAAAACCAATTTTCCATCGAACTTTATGATAAACATTTGCAGTCCCTGCAAATTAAACCACACAATACAATGCTCGGTATAAATATCATAACTGTAACGAACAAAAACAATTATATTCATGTTAATAAAAAATTAAATTGCTTACCTGATAATTTCAGAAAATAAAGGACGACAATGCTATCAGAGGTCACATATGCATACCTGTTTTTTGAAACATTTTCCCCTTCCCATGTCTAATGTGTGGTAAAAAGCTTACTATGCATTGTTTTGTCTGACAGTGTCAAGTTGTACCAATTCTTTCTTTATAAAACAATTTTTGGTTCACTATGAGAAGAAGCACATGAATCTTATGAAGCCATGATTTTCATACTAAGATTTTGTGCCTATTAGGTGGTTCTTGCTTGTAGTAAGTTATTTGTCACATTTTCTCCCATGATGTTGCTCAAGTCTAAGTTACCAGTTCTCTCAGAAAAACCCTCAGATCTCGATCTGTTTCATTTGTGGTCGGGTCCACTGTGGATGCAGGTATGTTGGGCCTTGGATTTGGGCGGGATGCACCTCGATGAGTCCAGGGTCTGAATTTCGTTGGATGAGTCCAAGGTCTGAATTTCGTGCCCACAGTGAATCCTCTGCAACCTGTGGCATTGTTAATTTTTCTTTTTGGTTTTCCTCGTACTTTTTGTTTTTGTCATCTCATTTCATGGGAAGAAGGCAATCATTATCCATTCCAAATGTGGTAGGAAGACAATCAATTATCTTTGGTAGATCTTGGAAAAATAAAGAATACTGTGTTCAATTTTTTTTTGCATAATTAATATAATGTAAAATTTATATAATATATAATAATAATAATATAATCTATATATACTATTATATATAATCAATAATAATAAATAATAATAATTAATGCTATTTGTTTAAAGAGTATAATATATAATAATAATAAATAATATATTATATATTTATAATTATTGTTTTATTATATAAAATTTACATTATATATGAATTATGCTACTATATACTTAACTACATAGGATACAGGATGTCATAATGTTAAAACCTAAATATGTTGATCATGCACGATTCTCCATATACGATTTTGTTCAACAGACTACAATTGAAAAGAATGGATGATTGTAAGGTAACAATGCTAAATCCTTTGGCAAGCCTAGGGTTTGCTTGGTCAATAATGTCCAAGAAAATTTCTCTTTGTAAGTTAAAAGCTTTTAGAAAATCTAAAGCTATCACTTCTTCATTGAGATCTTTGTTGCACAAACATCATCATTTGCTAAATGGTCTATCAATTGACCTCATGTACTATATAAATGTATGCAAAAATAGACCAAAAATTATCCTAATTGACCTTCCATACTTTTTTGGCGTACCCATTGCACACTAAGGTGCAATCACCAGTATAATATCATTTAATATAATATTTTATATTAAATAATTTGTATTTTATATACCAATAACTATTTTTCTTAAAATATAAAAGCTCATGATTTATGGCCATAGTACAATTACATAATTACATAACTATATTATATTTTAGTTATGAGATCAAAGCTCTTTAGCCATCCAAGAATACAACATATATCAGGCCTTCTTCATGAAATGGTTTCCAAAGATGAGTTTTTATTATTAATTTTGATTTATTGTATATTAAATTTTTTAATATATTTTTTAAGATAATTTGATTTATTGTATTAAATTTTTAATATATTTTTTCTTTTATTTGGTGATGGAGATACAGGAACAATCTCTTAATAGGAATGGTAAAATATATTTGTCAATTTCAATATTTGTTTAGATTTAGGGTGAAATTTATAACTTTGTAAATTTTAATATCAAAAAATCAAAATTGAGGTTAACTAAAATGACTATTTAAATTTGTGATGAAAAACTTGTGACATTATGAAGAGGTACCTATCTTTTTGAAATAAAAGAAATAAATAAATTAGTATATACTTAAAACTAAATATTCAATATCATATTAAAACAAGATATTGAAAATCTTTTAAAAAGAAAAATATATTTATCAATTTCATAGAAAAGTCAATTTCTAAATTAATATACTTAAATTTAAAAGATATTGAAAATCTTTAAAAAAGAAAAATATTTTACAAATTAAATAAAAAGAAAATATCCTAAAATTACTATTACACAAATCTATATTTTTTCCCTAAAGAAATTAAGTTTTATCTTATTATGAAATATTTGCATACAAATTTAAAACATAAAAAATATCAAAGAGAATTAGAAAAATCCAAAACACGGAGATTTGATGAAACAAAAAATCAAAATCAAAGAGATTTCATGAAGAAAAAATCAAAACAAAAAAATTTGATGAAACAAAAAAATCAAAATAAACAACAAATTTGATCACAAAAAGAAATCAAAGAAAAAAAATTAAAAGATATTTATTAATTAATTAAAAATAAAATAAATCAATCAAAGATTTTAAAATGAGTTAATTAAAAGTTCAAATAAATAAATCAAAGAGATTTGTCAAAAAGAGAAATAAAAAATAAATCACAAAGATAAATCAATCAATCAAAAATGAAAATTAGAAATTTCAGTTAAAATATCAAATAAATGAATAAAAGATAAAAAAAATATAAATTAAAAGATCAAAGATATTTAATACAAAGAGAAATCACAAAGAAAAATCAAAGATAAATCACAAAGATTTGAGAATCTTTACCATAGATAAATTAAAATATTGAATAAATAAATCAAAGATAAAAGATAAATAAAAAATGATCACAAAGATTCAAATAAATTAAAAAATGAAAATAAATAAAAACATTAAATAAATAAATTTAAGATAAATTAGAGATTTGATCACAAAGATAAATCAATAAAAAAAAAGCAAAGATATAAAATATAAATCAATAAGAAATACTAAATAGAATAAATCTTACAAATATTTGAATACATGAGGTTAAATTAGGGTTTTGTGAGGTTAAATTAAGGTTTAATTATGCTTAGGGTTTAATTAGGATAAGATTTTGGACTAGGATTAGGGTTAGGGTTGAATTATAGTTACAATTCAATGGAGGTTAAGGTTCAAGGTTATGATCCAAAAAGGGTTACAATTTAATTATAGTTATGATTCAATTAGGATTAGAGTTCAATTAGGATTATAGTTAGGGTCATGTATAGGGTTCAATTAGATTTACTATTAGGGTTAGGGTAGGGTACAATTTGGGTTAGGGTTATGACTAAATTAGGGTGAAGGTTATTGTTCAATTACGGTTAGTGTTCACTTAAGGTTATGATTATGGTTAGGGTTTGGGTTAGTGTTCTATAATAAAGCTTAAGTTCAAATAGAGTTATGATAAAGGTTAAGTTTATGATTCAATTAGGGTTTGAATTAGGATTTTAGTTAGAATTAGGGTTTCCATTAGAATTAGAATTAGGATAAGAATTAAAATTACAAATAGGATTATAATTATGGTTAATGGTAGAATTAAAATTAGCCCCAACCCTAATTCTAAATCTATATCTAACCATAACCCTAATTCTATAACTAAAATTAATTCAAATTATAACCTCAACCATGAACCTAAACCTAATCCTAACCTTAACACTTACCCTAGCATATATATATTGAATAATATATATATATAATATGTTGAGAGATACCCTTCCCAGGTGTCTATTGCACTTTTGTGTGAGAAATTGATAAAAAATAGACGACTCAAGAAGGATATCTCTCGGCATATTTTATATATATTATTAAATATATATATGTTAGGGTTAGAGTGTAATTAGGATTAGGGTTTGGGTTCAACTAGGATAAGGGTTAGGGTTAAGTGTAATTATGATTAGATTTTGGGTTCAATTAGGGTTGCAAGATAAATCTTTTAGGTTAGTTGTAGGGTTAGGGTTAAATTAGCATTAGATTAGAATGAGGTTTAGCATTAGGATTATGGTTAAGGTTCACTTAGGGAGGGTTAGGGTTCAATTGTAGTAGGGTTAGGGTTATGGTTTAATTATGATCAAGGTTCAATTATGGTTAACTTTAGGGATAAGGTATAATTAGCGTTAGGGTTAGGGTTAGAGTTAGGTTATAATTAGGGATAAAGATAGGGATAAGCTATAATTACGGTTAGGGTTAGTGAAATAATTGGGGTTAGAAATAGGCTTATGGTTAAGGTTAGGGCTAGCATTAGTGTTAGGGCCTAGGTTATATAACCCTAAATGTAATCCTAATGCTGATCCTAACCCTAATCCTAAACTATTCTTCATGCTAATCCTAACCCTAATTTTGATGCAAACCCTAACCCTCAACCTAATGTTAACCATATTTCTAACCCTAACTATATCTCTTAACCATAACCATAAGCTTAACTATATATCTAGCCCTAATATTAACCTAAACCCTAAACCTAACTATATCTCTTAACCCCAACCTAACCATAATCCTAACCCTAAACTTGATTGAGAACATAACTATAACCCTAATCCTGATAACCTTAACCCCAATTATTACCCCAACCCTAACTATAACTATTAACCCTAAACTTGACATCAAACCTAAATGTAACCCTAATCCTAATGCTAACCCTAACCCTAATTTTGATGCTAACCCTAACCCTCATCATAATGTTAACCGTATTTCTAAGCCTAATTATATCTCTTAACCCCAACCTAACCATAATCCTAACCCTAAACTTGATCCAAAACATAACTATAACTCTAATTCTGATAACTTTAACCCCAATTATTAACCCAACCCTAACTATATCTATTAACCATGAACTTGACCCTAAACCTAATTGGAACCCTAATCCTAAGCTAATCTTAATGATAACCCTAACCCTAATTTTGATGCAAACCCTATCTCTCATCCTAATATTAACCCTAACCCCAATCCTAACTATATATTGGACATTAGAGTTATGGGTATTAGAGTTTTTGTATTTTGAGTTTCTAGCATGACTGGAACATAGGTTAAGAGTTGGCCAGTAGATCAGTGGTATCAAAGTCAAAAGGTTTTAGTTTATATTGGACATTAAAGTTCTAGGTATTAGAATTTTTGTATTTTGAGTTTCTAGCATGACTGGAACAAAGGTTAAGAGTTGGCTGCAACCACCCATATTTGATGGGAAAAACTATGATGTATGGTCAAAGAAAATGATAACTATTTTAGTAGCTAATGATTTGCGAGAACTAGTTGTGAATGGATTTGTGCAGATGTACCAAAATCAACTACAAATTTCTATGAAACACTATGCCATTTATAGCTGACATTACTGATCTACAATGATGAGACTAAGTTTGAACACAATTTGAATATGATCAATGTGATTTTATTCTAGATTAACTATTGAATTTTTAATATTTGAATCATATTTTGAAGAAATTTATAAAAAAAAATTGATATATTTGTACTCCATCACTTTGTTAGGATAGTAGCATGTTCTTCATGGATATCATTAATTCGTCGCATTTCTATGCAACTGGTGGAACATTAGTTCTTGAATTTTGGTAAATGCAAACAGTCTAATGCACAATTGAATTTTGTTCAATTAACATTCAATTAACATTCTTATCTGAGATGCCATTTCTAGAAAAATAATACTATGTAGAAAAGAGGTGTTTCATATCTTTGTGTTATCACCATCGGCCTGTTTGTAGACCCCTACTTGTTGTTCATCCAATGGAAAATTGTTTTGATATCCAACCCTCTTTACAAAAATAACGGCATGACTGTGAGTTTAATTTGGCACTGTGAGTTTCATGTGGCTCAAAATGTAGATAGATCTGATGTTTGAGATTTAAGGTGTTTCTTTTGACCGGGTGAGGATACATTTTCTTTTTTTCTAGTAACATCCTTTAGTGCTAGTAGTTTAGGAAGGGCAGAAAGCTAATCACAAACCCATGAAGACTTGTCTTTATTTATTTATTTTAGTCCATACAAGCAGACACATGAATCGAACTACCATGTGCATTACAAAAGTCAAATTTTCAGTTTCACAGTACTTAGTTCAATTATGACCTATTTAACATCCATCACTACTTTGTAATGAATTTATGTGCAGGGAAAAGATTCGAGACCTTTGATCAAGTATTTCTAGGACACTAGAAACATGGGATGCTGGAATTTCTGTATAGTGACGCCCATAGCTTTTCAATTGTTATTGCATTCAATTCAAAGCAAATTTTAATTTGTCAATTAATTTGTAAATTGAAATGTAAATAGATTTGTTGTTTAATAAAAAAATTATTTGGGAGGGGTTGAATTGGCCCTCTCCCCAAGGCTAAAATGGTCACTGTCCATGACCATTCTTTTTAGTTTAATGCCTTTGTGTTGGTTTTTATATTATTTTTTATTACCAAAAAAAAATCAAAATTTTTATTTCATCATATTTAACGATTTTGATTTTTTTTTTTGTTGTAGTTCAATATTTAAGTATTATAATATCTTATAATTATAATGTGATTTGTAATATTGTAATAATTAGTGTTGTGTTATTAGAAGGTTATAATTTAAACATGTTTGTTTAGTGTGTTTCAATTTGGCATTCACTAGTTATTTGTTGGAAGCGTGTTTGAACTATAGTTATTTACTTTGTATGCATTTATTTTTTTAACTTTGGTATTCAATTTGTGTGCCTTTTTGAATTTTGGAATCCTCTTATTGTATTTTAAAACTTTGTGTGAAATGTGTGGATGAACTTTGACATTCCATTATATTATTTGTTAGCATTCACTATTTGTGTGTGTGTGTGTGAGAGAGAGAGACAAAGACAAAGATAGAGAGAAAGAGAGAGAAGGGGTGTGTTTGAATTAATTTATCACTCACTTATATTAGATCCTCTTATTGTTTGTTAGTTTGTATGGATTGGTGGGCGTGTTTGAATTTTGATTGTCACTTTCAAGAGTGTTCTAACTTTGGCTAACTTTATTTTAACACACTTCACAATGTTTGAAATTTGGTGTATTTAATTTGTATATGTGTGAAATGTGTGTTTGTTGTGTTTACTTCATGCATGGTTGAACTAATTTTGTGTGAGGTTTATTTAAAGTTTGGTAAATGTATGTTGAATGTAACGCCCGTCGTGCAAACCCCAGAGAACACACACAACACGAATAATTTTTTTTTTAAAAAATAATAAAAGTAACATGTAACAACATTAAACCAAAATCACATAGCATAACACATAACATTAATACACTTGGTTCTCTGGGGCACGCGAGGTTACATTGCAACCACAAAACAAAATAAAGATAACGAAAACAACATAACCATTTAATTTATGAAAACCATATACAATGATACAACTGATAGCCATGATGCGAGTATGATAGCATCGCATAATTACATCCATGATAAATCTTTTAACAAGATCCAAATTAAACCTAACTATTACATCATTGAAATAATATTACATTACAATTTTCTTTGATACATGAATTACAGTGACTTTCCCAACATGGGGATTGATACAAGAATGATGAACATGAAGTACAACTGATCACTGGAACATCTGCACTGCGAAAAGCTGAGAAGATAAGACGCTGATGGGGAACCCAACGGGTGCGGAGCACGTTCCACCCAACCATGTGAATTACAAGTAACTCACCCCCCGTGCTCAGAGGTGACGAGGAAGTGAACCCGACCATGAATGACAACCGACCCAACCACAATATGATATAATCAAATACAGCTCAAAGCATACGATGAACAACCAATAACGTTCACAGATCACATGACAAGTTAGAACCAATAAACTCATCACAATAACATGAAGTACTATCACTTAACAATCATAAATCAAATTCACAAGAGTTCAAAGATACATCACAAAGAGATAACATCCAGAAGAACCGAACCAACACCCAAAATACATTTCCAAATAAAACCAAACCAACCATTATAGAGAATACAATTCCATAACAATTCTGAATCAACCATTCAATACACCATTCCATAAGCAACAAGAAACAAGTCAGACGGTGTCAAGTAGGGAGGGTCATCACATAACTCTCATGGGATCCCCTGGCTCTTCCTCCAACTGAGGCGCCGACACCCATCTATGGATTCCCTAGCCCTACAATCAGAACAACATAAAAATAACAATATCCAGAGGCGACAAGAAACAAGGACAAGGATGTCTAGTGGAGAGTGTCATCGCATAGCTCTCATGGGATCCCCTGGCACTTCCTCCTATCTGAGGCGCCGGCACCCATCTATGGATCACCTGGCCCTTCCTCCTAACTGAGGCGCCGGCACCATAGGGTAACTGATGCGGAGCCGATGGTCTCTCATGAAGACGAGACTACGACTTTGCCAACCATGGCCTACTCAGTCTATCACTAGTCTACGGTAGCCCTAATGCATAGACGAGGAATCCAATTTTCATTATCTTGTATGTTTTACTACCCACCCCCTAAATTCTATTTTCAGGTTATCACTTGTTTAACTACTCTTACGTGGGTTCCCCTGACACTTCCTCTTACCCGAGGTGCCGGCGCCCACGAAGAGCCACTCTCCCTATGACCCTTAACATATCTCCAAAACAGGCAAGGGTTGAACTAATATTAATAAAGCATAAAACAATCTAAACACACGAGGCATTAACCCTCTCGCGATTACTCAAAGTCAAAAGTCTTACCAACCCGTTCAACCCTTCCAACATACAACCAATAATGCTCAAAAGCATAAACAAGCAGAGAATAACACTCTAAATGACAAGCCTCTGGGACAAGGTTTTCACACTTTGACAACAGGGTTCCCACATTACGAGTGAAAATTTACAACCAAAAGGAAGGAAAACAATATCAAGACCGCATGATTTCATAAATGAAGGAAAACGACTCACTCGAATACATAATCAAAAACACAAATTAACTCAATTTCATAAAACATTCCTATTACATCTAAAGTGCTAAAAGTAATCCAGGTTTAGTTATATTTAAAAATAATACCCATTACTTCATGTACAATAAAATTTCCCCAATAACAACTTAAAGCAGATACCAGTTTAAACTATTTGCTCATCCCATAAAATAAAGTAATACCCTTTATTTGCATATTAATACAAATTAATCCTAAAATATAACACAATAAAAAGAATTACATTATAAACTAACCAAAAATATTAAATATAATAATCATAATTTCATTTTAAATAAAATAAATTATAATCCTTATATTTAATAATATCATAAATTCTAATTATAATATTTAAAAAAAAAATGAAATAAATCATAATCATTATATTTAATAATAAAATAAATTACCATTATACATATTTAATAAAATAACAAAGTGCATACACCAAAATATATATATATATATATATACATATATATATATATATAAATAACACCGAAATAAAAATAAAATAAAATAAAAATAAATTAAATTTTAAATGAAACACCTAATAAATAAAATAAAATAAAATAAAATTTTAATTGAATATGTTCACGGGCCGTCAGCTGATCGTGACGCAAATACTAAGTAAAGATCGCCAGGCTGCTAAGGCACTTTTTATATGCTGGCTGCCAGCCTTTTAAGATCGTTGTACGCAGGCCTTATCACTGGCTGCACGCGGCAGCCTTTTAAGACTGGGACCGTCACAGTACTAAAAGCGGCAGTGTGGGGAGGGCCTGTGGTGTGGCCTGACTTCCCCCAGTTCTCAAACAAAATAATTTTTTTTTTTTAAAACAATAAAATTTTAATTAAAAAGAACAACACACGAAAATTAAAATAAAATACTTAGAAATTTCGATCCGTCCTACATGGATTTTTACAGTCGCAGGTACGAATTTTGACAGTCGGGTCCAGTATAATAACAATTTATTTATAATCACATATTATATATTTATATTCATATATATAAATAATTGTAAATAATTACATTCAAGCACAGAACATAGATTTCTGTGTAGAAACAAAACAGAATGACAGTAAATTTGAAATACATATATTTATTTATTTTTAAAAATAATATTTCAATTCTTTTAAAAAAAACAAATAATAAGATTGTTCTTTTCTACAGGAATAGCAGAGAGATTATGTATATCCAAAATAGCATTCGAAGAGTTTATTTTCCGTTGTTTGCAAAACAAGATTTCCTAATCTCAACATTATTTGATACCAAAATGAAAGAGTATTTTTCAGTATTTTTCGCTATTCCCTAATTTTCTCTGTTCTAAGGTTTTAGGTTTGACAAGAATTTGTACCGTATAGTAACTATGATTTTTCTTTGTTTTCTAGTCTAATAATTTGCCCTAGTTTTCAGTTTTCAACAGAGGTTTTCTACATTCACAAAATCATTTTTAATAAAATATATTTTTCTTTTCTGAAACAGACAGATAAACAGAAGGGTACGAGGAGAAGACTACGAGAGGAACCTGGAGTCCAATGCAAATCTGAAGATGTCTGCTTGACTCTGATGCCCTCGAACCCGATTCCAATCCTTAGTCCAGAATGAACTCAACAATGACTTGAGCAACTTCCACTTTCTGATCTTCTGTGTGTGTGTGAGAACTTCTCAAAAATTCATAATTAAATAAAATATTGCTCATCCCTTCCAAGCTCTCCAAAAATCAAAATTAAAAGAAAATCAATTCTTTAAAAGCTAGTTTTTTTTTTTCCCAACTCTCAATTCCTATTGGCTCACACTGTCTTTTTATTCTTTTATTTGTTTTATTGCTTTAATTCCTGTTTTGCAACTTTTCTTGCACCTCACATTACATATTTATTTTAAATAAATTATTCACATAATTATCCACCACCAATTTAATTGATTAAAATAATTAAGCCATATTTAATATTTACTTATTATTTAATTGCAATGTAAGATTTTCAAAATAATTAAAATATTTAAATATTTAAATATCATTTAATCCAACATTAAAATAATTAATTTATTTCAATCATTAAGATAAATCATAACTATAAATGCCCTCATAAATAAAATAAGACAAAACACATAACACAACAGACAATGACGACAATTACACAAAATCGACTATACCAAACAGATGAGACGACCTGACATCATGGAATGGGAGGACTTCATCGTCACCTCTGTATCAACATTTATCCGTTGGGTTATTTGGTGCTCGCCTTGTCCTGCCGAAGCAGGTGGAATCGAGACTTGTACCTGCAGTCCTGCATACAAACGAAGTTGTGTACATGTGCATATATACATATATATCAAAGCATTAAATCAAATACTGCATTGTGAGAAGGAATCACAACATAACAGGGCACTCGCGAACGAGTGATGCTATATTGTCCTTCGTCACACCTATTCTAACAATTATAACATAATCAATGAATTACATTTCTAACTAATAATCATCTCATAACATATTAAATTAAATCACTGCATTAAATCATAATTCAAAAAATCAACTGATATAATCAACCCTAATGTCATATAAAGTAATCATGTCCATAATGAAATAACAACATCGTCTAGCATCTAACTAACCATATCAAACAATAACAGTATCCTCATAGTATCTGACTAACCACATCAAACAATACAGTATCATCATAGTCTCCAAGCAACACACAGACAATAATAAGTCTAAACAGTATGAGGGGTATTACATTGAACTTCAATGCTTACTTCATGTGTGGTTGAACTAACTGTGTGACATGTGTATATTTAATTTGTATAGGTGTGAAGTGTGTGTTTATTGTGTGTGTTTGAACTTTGGTTTATTTAATTTGTATATGTGTGAAGTGTGTATTTGTTGTGTTTACTTCATGCATGGTTGAACTAATTTGTGTGTAGTTTATTTAAACTTTGGTAAATGTATGTTGAACTTCAATGTTTACTTCATGTGTGGTTGAACTAATTGTGTGTCATATGTATATTTAAACTTTCAAATTCATTTTATGTTAAATGTTTATGTTTGAGAATTCTTTAATTATTTGTGCATGGTGTGTGCATTGTTTATTGTAGTGCGGATTTGAATTTTGGCATTGACCTATATTTGATTCATTTTGACATTTACTTTGGCACTTTTGTATGAAATTTGTTTACTTTTATTGTTTATATGAAGTGTGTGTTTGAGCTTTGGCATACATTAATTGTTTGTTTGAAATGAATTTCAAACTTGTTTGTTTAGTGTGTTTAAACACCCAATAGTTGTGAAGTGTGCATGAACATTGATTTTCTTGTTGTTTATTGAAGCATGGTTTTGAATTTCAGTATTGACATATTTGATCCATTTTGACATTTACTTTACATGTTTAAACTTTCACAATGACATTCACTTTATTTGCATTTATTGTTTATATGAAGTGTGTGTTTGAGCTTTGGCATACATTAATTGTTTGTTTGAAATGACTTTCAAACTTGTTTGTTTAGTGTGTTTAAACACCCGCTAGTTGTGAAGTGTGCAAGACACCCACTAGCTATGAAGTGTGCATGAACATTGATTTGCTTATTGTCTATTGAAGCATGGTTTTGAATTTGAGCATTGACATATTTGATCCATTTTGACATTTACTTTACATGTTTAAACTTTCACATTGACATTCACCTTATTTGCATTTATTGTCTATATGAAGTGTGTGTTTCAACTTTGACATACATTAATTGTTTGTTTGAAGTATCTTTCATTGAACTTTTTTGTTTTGTGTGCTTTTTGCATCTTCTAGTTGTGAAGTGTGTGTTTGACCATTGGTTTACTTATTGTTTATTGAAGCATGGGTGTGAATTTTGGCATCCACTAGTTGTTTGTTGGACTTGTGTGTTTGAAATATAGCTAATTTTACTTTGTATGCATTTATTTTTTGAAATTTGGCATTGAATTTGGGTACATGTTTAAATTTTGGCATCCTCTTATTGTATTTTAAAACTTTGTGTGAAACGTGTGGGTGAACTTTGACATTCCATTATATTATTTATTAGCAATCACTATGTGTGTGTGGGAGAGAGAGAGGGAGTGTGTTAGAATTATTATGTACCACTCACTTATATTTGATTCTCTTATTATTTGTTATGTTGTATGGATGGGTTGGTGTGTTTGAATTTTGATTGTAGTAACTTTCAAGAGTGTTCTAACTTTGGCTTGTTTTATTTCAACACACTTCACAATGTTTGAACTTTGGTGTATTTAATTTGTATATTTGTGAAGTATGTGTTTCAAAAACCTTTGTGTGAAGTTTGTTTTAACTTTTCACATGCACATTTTGTGTGTTTGTTGAGTTTACTTCATGCATGGTTGAACTACTTTTGTGCGAAGTTTATTTTAACTTTGAAATTTACTTTTTTGCATGTTGAAATTCAATGTTTGTGTTCTAACTTTGGCTCACTTTATTCAACACACTTCACAATGTTTGAAATTTAGTGTATTTAATTTGTATTTGTGTGAAGTATGTGTTTCAAAAAACTTTGTGTGAAGTTTGTTTTAACTTTTCACATGCACATTTTGTGTTTTTGTTGTGTTTACTTCATGCATGGTTTAACTACTTTTGTGTGACTTTATTTTAACTTTGAAATTTACTTTTTGTGTCGCTTCAATGTTTGAACTTCAATGATATTTTGTAGAGAAAACGGTCATGTATATATTACAATGTATTTGTATGCAATAAGATAAAATAATTTCATCGTTTTGATATGGTATGTACAAATACGTAAATACGTATATATTTTATATATAAAGATAAATGAGCATGTATATACATCATTCGATGATAATTGATAAGCAATGTATATATATATATATATATTACAAAACAATGATAATCGATAATCGATTATATATATATATATATATGTGTGTGTGTTTACCAATCATTTAAATATTGCAAAATAAGGTAATAAGAATTAATGGTTTTTTACAGTCTTGAGGCTTCAAAAGACATAAATATAGACCTTTCTAGAAGGTCATGTGATAGCTAAATAATAGCTATTTGAATTCAAATAAATTGTGAGTATATTAAGTACATGAGTTGGCTATAATTAGAGCATAAATAAGGCGTGAAATAGCCAACCAACATCGACATTGTTGAGGCGTGAGCCTTGATGGAAACAATTGCTAAATCTGATCCTTTTAATATGCATTTTAAATAGCAACATGTGCACAATAGCTGAAGTCTCACATGCCAATTTAGAGGTAGTTTAAACAACAAATATCAATGAGCTCATAAACAAACACAAGGTGGCATATGAATTGCAGTTATAAAGTATTTAAAATAGTAATGAAATTTTCTTGGTCAACCCATTAAAATGGGCGACTAAGTCAACATGTTGAATGTTCTTACCAGAAAATTTGAAGGTGGTTAAAAAGAAGTTTAGAGTGCCTAATAAAAAGGAAAATTCATCAACCTGCTTATGATATTTTCCAGCCACTTAGTGGTAAGTAATTGCAAATATAAGTAGACCTCTATTGAGTTAATGGAAAACATAATTTCAATGTGGGAGTTTATGTAGGTTTTATAGAGTGGTTTTTAATTGTTTATGTAGCCTTTTATAGGCATCGAGAGCATGGTATTTAAGACTCTTAAATATGATTTTTAATAAACCAAACTATTTTTGCATTATGGCTTTTAAGGGAGGCATTTATCAACAGAAAAGTGGTTTTGATCTTACATAAAGAGGTGTCATAATTGGAAATAGTGGGAAGCATGAATGTAGAGTTTTCTTGTCTATAAAAATCAGAAGCTTGTATAATTATTTGGGTTGGTTTTCAAGAAAAGCAAAGTAGCAGAGTAGAGGTCTAATAAAATTTCTAAGTTAATAGTTGTACTAAAAGTGGAAGATAAAGCATTGGAAAGCTAGAGTTCTCAAGAGGTAGTTTGTTGTAGTCAATAGCTAACTACAAGCATGTTCCATTTGTTTTCTAAACTAGTTATTTTCTTGTCTATAAGCTTGAAATGAGTTTGATATGCATGATAAAAGAAAGAGATTCATATGAATAATTTTGAGAATAAGCATATATAGCTTGGAAATATGCTTCTTAACAATGTTATTTCTGAAAATATGATTGGAAGGATACTCATAATGTTTATGTATTCTAAATGTATTTTATTGCATATGATTTTATAACCAAAAATATGGATCATTTGCTAGGTTAATAGCAACGTTACTGTGTATTTTTATGAAAAAGAGTTAAATAAGAAATAAAAGTATGTTATGCTGCTTGAGTATGAGAATTTGGGGATTGAGCATGTGAATCAGTTGCTCATAATCTTGACATTATTACATATCAAAAACCCCCATCATCTTTTTTGTCGAATTATGAACCCAACCTTATGACTTGTAAATGAGAGTCTAAAATCATGAGTAAGAGGAAATAATCCTCTAGCTAGCTCAAACAATGTTATTTCCATGAATGTATGACATGATGTCAATATTATTTGAATGACCATGAGTATGTCAAAATGGTGGTATAGTGTCATCATTATTTGTCTGAATAAGCTAGGATTAGGTGAATGGTAAACCTTATGGGTTTCATAGGGCTTGAATTAGAGGTAGTAGTCTAGACCCCAAATGTTACAAGAATGTAATAAGGGGATTCATTGTCCATGTTGTTATAACTATCCAATTATTTTGACCACCTTTGTGGGTATGGTTTAATGATTATAACCTTATGATAGTAGAGCTAGTTGGTCTACAATATGATTAAACCATAGGTCAAATAAAGTTCTCCAAGTCGAATAGGGTGGGTGAATGAATGACTTCACTTCAAGAAAGCAGTGATTGTATATATTAAAAATTACTTTGGCCAAAGTGAGTACAATCGTTTTTGTTTGTACTTGTCAGTTCACTATGTTTTAGATACTTAATGCAATCCGAGTTGACATTCATAGTTGGAAAGTTTCCATAGTTGTTTGGTAATATTGGTTAAGCAGGGCACAACACCAGGGATCAGATGGAAATTACTAGGGGTTCTTAACCATTTCCTTCGTTGAAGGGTAGGGCCACTTCCAATTAGGAAGGTGTATAGGGGACTGATCATCTATAATTGGATGTAAAGCACTTGGGTGATGCTCTCCCTTTTGAAGATGACATGCCCAGTCTTAGGAGAAAGAAAGAAAGAAAGTATCTAGATATGGATCTCTAACCTTGTTCCTTAATATTAAATGTTTATGTTAAATATTTGAAATGTTCATGTGGAAAATGTTGAAAAGAAAAGTTCATACTTTCTAGTTTGAAAAATAAAATGAATTTTAGTAACTATACTTTTTATATTAGTTATGCAATTGTAAATTTCAATTATTGAAGTTTTTTTTCCCTATTTTTATCAAAGAAGTACTTTTTACTTTAGTGTTAAAATTTTAAGTAAATTCCCTGTTATAAGGTTGTGGTTGTTATATGTGGTATCAAAGCTACCAGGTTCCACAGTTTGGGCCTATGAGTTCACTATGTAGCTATCTTCCAACATTAAAATGACTAATGTTTGGATATCCATATGCCAAAATGACGAGGATTAAAATGCTGCCA
Source organism: Sequoia sempervirens (assembly GCA_007258455.2). Taxonomy (NCBI): domain Eukaryota; kingdom Viridiplantae; phylum Streptophyta; class Pinopsida; order Cupressales; family Cupressaceae; genus Sequoia; species Sequoia sempervirens. The sequence continues at coordinate 28,912 of VDFB02299959.1, read as the reverse complement.
AGAAATTGATAGCTAGCAATGAGAGGTACCTTAAAGCCGAGAAAGAGTATCAAGCTCTAATCAAAACTATAGAAGGAAACAATCACGGTTGGCAGATATGGCTTGGAGATGAGGAAACCCTCAACAATATCGTAAAACACATTACTCAAGAAAATGAGCTGAAATAAGTTGCCAAGGCCATAGCTCACATTCACCCAGTCAAGTTAGACAAACCATCTCCATCTAGATATGTTCTAAGCAAGTGTAGTGTTAACACTCCTCTCAACAAACCCAAAGGGTTGGGAGAGCACTTGCAAGCGCATTCCCCACCTGAAATTATAATAATAAACACTGAAAGTGAACTTGACGGATACAACCCTCTTGACTTCAACAATTAGTCACTTAAAAGATAAACCCTACTATAAATAAGGATGAAATGTAATCCATCTTTTCTATAATAAAGGAATGTTTGAAAAATCATTGTGCTAAATTTCTCTTTTAACATACTTTGGTATGTGTAAAAATCACTTGAATGTGTATTAACTAATGCGATACCTGGGAACTAATGAAAAGATTTAAAATGGAAACTATGGGTCTAGTAGGACGTCAAAATGGTACATACTAGGAATAACCAAGATATAAGCCAAGAAGTGGGTTAGTCTTCTAAAACTTTGAAGGCTAAGCTAGACTAAATCCTCACTTTGTTATACAAAACCAGGGAAAGGATCCACACCCTTGAAGAAGAAGTTAGAGGAAGACCTAAAAGGGAACCCTCCATGAAAGGAAAAGATGAAACCACCATGATCACAACAATGAAATTGAACAGAGTGTACAACCCTCTCTAAGTCTAGGTTTGGTGGGGCAAAGAGAGATTGATTGGCTAAAGAATTGTCGAGAAACGTGAAGAAGGTTACACCCCCAAAATTTGATGGTACAGTAAGTGGGGATGCCACAAAGGCATGACTTATCAAAATGGAAAAGTATTTTGAGATCCAAAATTACTCAGAGGTAACCAAAGCAGTTTGGGGAGCATATCAAATAGCTAGTGAAGCATCCACATGGTGGATGAATAAGAAGACATAGTTGGGTCTAAGTTCCTTGAGGTTAACTTGAGATGAGTTTTTCACTATCTTCAGACAAAGGTGGTTACCCCAACTTTACTTTGACCAAAAGCTTATGGATTTCCAAAACCTTAGGCAAGGAGAGTCTTTCATGAACAAGTACTAGGAAAATTTCACCACATTTTGAAGTATGTCCCATAATATCAAAAGGACAAGAGATTTAGGATTAAACGGTTTATAATAGGAATGAATTCCCAAATTGGAAAAGAAGTGGATGTGCATGGTCCCACCATTATGGACCAAGTTTATGAAAAATACATTAAACAAGAACAAAAACTTAAGTCCATAACCACTCACGGGGAGAAAAGCAAGAAGAAGTTTAATTGGACCTAGTCTTTGCATCCCTTCAAAAGAAGAAATGATAGGTAGTACTACCACAAGAAGGGTGAAAAGAGTTCTCACGAGAATTAGAATGATTCCAAAAGGGATGTGAGGAACAAAAAATGATAATAATAATAAAAGAAATGGGGATAACTTTGGAAATCCTCCAGAAAGGTGAGGTCCTCAAGGAGGATGCTATTCATGTGGTAGAGACCATTATGCTAGTAACTATCCAAACAAAACTCAAGGTACTAAGCCATTAGGGAACCCTTTGCCATCCTAGCAAGCTGCTTTTCAACAAAGGATTCATGTGGCCTTGGACAACCGTCAAGCGAAATATCATATCACACCTACTGAGACACCAAGTACTTTGTTTAGAATACCCATTTCAGATATAATTGATATTGGTGCTACAAAATGCTTTGTTTCTCCTAATTTGTTAAGTAAAATATCTAGAAAGGTTGGGTATATGGAAAAATCTTAGTCAATTGAATATACCAACTATTCAAGAGCTTAGGTAGCGCAATATGCTTGTTTGAAGCTAGGGTTGATTTTCCAAGCTTTTCAATAGAAGTCAACTTTTATGTAGCTCCCCTAAGGTCCTACGATGTTATCTTAGGAATCAATTGGTTATGGAGACATAGGGCCAAGGTGAATTACTTCACCAAGATAGTAGAATGTCTAGATGACCTAGGAAATAAGGTTTTCTACAAGGAACATCTAGAAAAATCAAGATAAGGTAGATATCCACCATGCAATTGAAAAGAGCTAAGAAAAAAGGTTACCAAATTTTCACAATTAGGATTGATGAAATAGAGGAACCAAGGAGCAATGGTGAGTTCATATTTCAAGATGAATTGATGTTTTGTGTGTCTCATAAACTTCTAAGAGAAGAAGACGAAGATTCCATGGATCAAGAAAGGTTAGATATGGAGAAGTATCCCAAGTTCTCCAAAATTGTGACGGTGTGTTTCTTGATGAATTTCCTAGATTACCTCCTAGAACAACCTTTGAATTTTTCTTGATATCATATCAAGATCAAAGCCGATATCCAAGTCCCCTTGTCAGATGAATACAATGAAGTTGATGGAGCTAAAAGCTCAGTTGCAAGATATTTTAGAAAAGGGTTTGATAAGACCTAGTGTATCACCTTGGGAATGCTAGTGATATTTTTCAAGAAGAAAGATGGTACATTGTGTTTATGCATAGACTATTGCATGCTCAAAAAGGAAACAATATAAAAAAAGTACCCATTCTCACATATAGATAATCATTTTGATCAAATGTGTGGAGCAATAGTCTTTTCAAAGATTGATTTGCAATCAAGATATCATCAATTGAGAATCAAGGATGAAGACATCCACAAAATGACTTTTAAAACCAAACATGGGCACTATGATTTTACAATTCTACCATTTGGATTGATGAATGAGCCTATAGCATTCATTGACTTGATGAACAACATATTCAAAGACTGTTTGGATAATTTTGTTCTTGTCTTCCTCAATGACATATTGATATATTCCAAGAATGAGGAAGAGTACCATCAACATCTTAGAGAGTAGAAGTTGTATGGGAAGCTATCTAAGTGCAGGTTCTTCCAAAAATAAGTGTAGTAGCTAGGTCATATAATCTTGGAAAAAGGAATTAAAGTGGACCCTGCAAAGATTAAAGCTATCTTAGAGTGGGCAACATAAAAAAATGTGTACAAAGTTCATAGTTTAATGGAACTGGATGGATACTATAGGAATTTTGTAGCCAATTTATCAAGAATTTCCTATCCCATCACTTCTATACAAAGAAAGGGTGAAAAGTTTGAATGGAAAAATAAAATTAGGAGGAATTTGACTTATTGAAATAGAAGTTGACTTCGACACCAATTTTTAAAGTGCTCGACGTAGAAGGGTAGTTTGTAGTCATCACTGATGCCTTAGGAGAGGGGCTAGGTGGAGTACTTATGCAAGATGGTCGAGTCATCACTTATGAGTCTAGAAAACTAAAAAATTATGAATAAAATTATGCACCCCATTATCTTGAGCTTGCACTCGTTGTTCATGCATTACAAATAGGATTAGCCTTGGACTAAAAATGCCTTCAAAAATAGAGGAACAAGTCAATTTGATCAAGAAAAGGCTAGTGAAAGCCAATGATAGGCACAAAAGTTATGTCGATGTCAAACACATACCTAGACATTTCTCAGTAGGAGAAAAAGTTTTGTTGAGAGTTAAACCTCAAAAGAGTGCAATCATATTTGGGAAGTCTTCCAAGTTAGCTCCATGCTATGTAGGTCCATTTGAAGTTCTTGAGGAAGTTAACTCAGTTTCCTACAGAATTGCTCTACCACCTGCTCTTGCTAGAATACATAATGTGTTTCATGCGATCTTAAGAAATATGTACTTCTGAGAAATAATCGCATAATTGATTGGAATGCACTTCAAGTTTAGGACCTAGGAGTGGTATGATTGATCCTCTCAAGGTGCTCGAAATGTACAGGATCCACTTGCGTAATAGAGTGGGACCAAAATTCTAAGGATTGTACCACATGGGAAGACTATGAGGAGATTAAGCAAAAAATTCATCATCTTTTGTTTGAATTTGAAAACAGAGCTTGAATTTTTTTAATTAATTTGATATATGTTATGAGACTTTAGATCATCGGGGGTGATGACTCTTAAGGGGGGGAATATGTTACACCCCATCCTTGAATTAAAATTTTCTTTTCACCTTATGTTAAAAGCATGGATGATTTGTGCAATTATGAAGGTTTGAAAGATGAATGCTATGATGAATTATATGAAATGTAATGGTTTTATGTATAAAATGAAAATATTGATGAAAATATAATGAAATAGATGCAATATAATTGATATGGCTAACTACATATTTATTTTCCAAGTGGATATACAAGAAGGATTTCGTGCCCTCCAATGGAAGAGGGGGAGTATAACCCAAGAAAGGGTATGGATAAGGATTGAATAGTAAAGCAATTTGAGTTCATTGTTTGTGCATAGGTTGGGTTTTGGATACTTTAGAAAATGAGTAAGTTTGATCTTAAGTTTTGTCCCTTGGTTACGTTAACCTAAATGGAGTCAAGCTTGGCTTCCTTATAGAAAGCTATAGGATTATAAGTATTTAATAATTAATATTTTAACCGTTAGATATTATTATTATCAAAATTGAATTAGTATTGATTTTATCATTATGATATTTGGTATATAAAATGTTCGTGTATATATTATGGTCTATGTGTTTGCAGTAAGATCAAATAGTTTCATCATTTTGATATGACTATATATATATGGTATGTATAAACACGTGCATACATATATATTTATATGTAAAGGTAAATGAGTATGTATATACACAACTCGATGATAATCGATAATTGATGTATGCATGTACTCATGTGTATAAATGCATATGTATATAGGTATTTACGTAGATATAAGAATATATATATATATTATATAAAGTAATAAGTATTTATCAATCATTTAAATATTACAAGAAAAGGTAAAAAAATCAATGATTTATGACATAGTCTTGAGGCTTCAAAAGCCATAAATATAGACCTTCTAGAAGGTCGTATGATAGCTAAATAATTGCTATTTGAATTTAATAAATTGCAAGTATTTAAGGCCACAAGTTAGCTATAATTAGAGCATAAATGAGGCATGGAAATAGTCAGCCAACATGGACATTGTTGAGGCATGAGCCTTGATGGAAACAACTACTAAATCCAATCCTTTTAATTTGCATTTAAAGTAGCAACATGTGCATGATAGTTGAAGTATTACATGCCAACTTAGAGGTAGTTTAAATAGAAAATATCAATGAGCATAAACAGCCACAAGGTTGTGTATGAGTTGTAGTTATAAAGTATTTGAATAGCAAAGAAATAGTCTTGGGTTGACCCATTAAAATGGGTGACTAAATCAGTATGTTGAATGTTCTTACCAACAAATTTGGAGGTGGTTAAAAAGAAGTTTAAAGTGCCTATTAAAAGGAAACTTTGTCGACCAGATTATGAGATTTTCTAGCCACTTAGTGCAAGTAATTGCAAATATAAGTAGATTCTATTAAGTTGATGGAAAACATGATTTCAATGTGGTAGTCTATGCATAATTTAGAGGGTGGTTTTTAATTGTTTTTGCAGCCTTCTACAAGCATAGAGAGCAGAGTCTTTAAGGTCCTCTTAATCTGATTTTTAATAATCCAAATAGTTTTTGCATCGTAGCTTTTAAGAGAGGCAATTATCAACAGAAAAGTGGTTTTCATTTTGCATAAAGAGGTGCCATAATTGGTAGTAGTGGGAAGCATGAATGTAGAGTCTTTTTGTTTATAAAACCCAGAAGCTTGCATATTATTTGGGTTGGTTGCCAAGCAGAGCAAAGAAGTGCAATGTTTGTGCTTATTGTTCTTGAGCTATTAGAGTTTGAATATCAGTTTTAAAAGTGTTAGTAGCAAACTAGAGGTATGATAATCATTTCTAAGAAAGTGGATAGTTGTACTGAAAGTGGAAGATAAAGCATTGGAAAGCTAGAGTTCTTAAGAGGTAGTTTGTTGTAGTCAATAGTTGGAACTGCAGGCATGTTCTATATGTTTTCTAAACTAGTTATTTTCTTATCTATAAGCTTGAAATAAGTTTGACATGTATGATAAAAGAAAGAGATTCATATGCCTATTTTTAGAATGAGCATATATAGCTTGAAAATAAGAGATTAAATGATGATATCTTAATAATGTTATTTATGAAAATATGAACAAAATGATACTGTTTACGTATTCTAAATGTATTCTATTGCATATGAGTTTATAACTACAAATATGGTTCATTTTCTAATTTAATAGGAACATTACTGTGTTTTTTTTTTTAAAGAGTTAAATAGGAAATAAAAATACGTTATGTTGCTTGAGTATGAGAGTTTGGGGATTGAACATGTGAATCAATCGCTCGTAATCATGATATTATTACATATCAAAAAACCCAATCATCTTTTGTGTTGAATTATGAACCCAACCTTATGACTTGTAAATGAGAGTCTAAAATCATGAGTAAGAGGAAATAATCCTCTAGTTAGCTCAAACAATGTTATTTCCATGAATGTATGACATGATGTCAATTCTATTTGAATGACCATAAGTATGTCAAAATGGTGGCATAGAGTAATCATTACTTATCTAAATAACCTAAGAATATGTGAATGATAAACCTTATGGGTTTGATAGGGATTGAATTAGAGGCAGTAGCATAAACCCCAAATGTTACAAGAACATAATAGGGGAATTTATTTTCCATGTTGATATAACATAATTCCAACTCAAAAATTCTATGCCCCATTTAAGTTGGAGAGTAATTAACAATTAAAATAAAATATGATAATACCTAATTAATACTATTAAAGTGCCAAATAATAAATATATAATTCTAATAAATTGGAAGGGTTAAGATGCCTTAATTCCCAACATTTCTTTTGATGATTCATGACCATCCCTATAAATTATATAACTATTATTTTGTCCTCACTTTTCCTTTTTCTTGTTTCCTTACACTTTGATCATTTTTACTATAACTTGTCTATTTTCTTCTGAATACTCTCATTTCATCTTCCATGTCTTGTACATCATTCTTTTCCTTCCTCCAGTTTGGAGCACCTTTCTTTTATTATTTGAGATATTTTATATTATGGGTGACACATTTTCCTATTACAATGTCCTTGCACTACTTATTTTATTGAAGGAGGTTAACCACCTTGGCCATTCATTTTTCCTTTTATTTCCTAATTTTATGCTTACTATCACTTTATGCAGTCTTATGCTTATTTTTCTCATAGTCTTGGTCTATACATTCTTATTGTGCTTCTTTTCTTCTAGTCTCACACTTATGATTCAAATTTTCCTTATACATGTATTTATACCTTATGGTCCTTGTCATGCTTTTATATTATGATCATTATCATTACTTTCTTCCATGATTATTTCTATTATTTACATATTAGATAAAAATAAACCAATATTATTGTCCATCCTATCATGATCTTTTATCTCTATGCTTAGAAAATTACATAACATATTTAGATTATAGGTGCCTTCTTTTCCCTTATCTTATTTCTAGAGGTATTCTACTATATTGAGAACACCATATCTTCCTCATACTAATTCTCCTTGACATTCCTTGTCATGATCCTAGATATATCTTATCATATTAAGAGAACCATACCTTCCATATTTACATGATTTTTTTTATCTCTTTTAGAGTCATCTTTACTCTTTCATTTTCCCTTATCAGGGATAAGTGTTGTCACAAGGATTTCACCCTAGATGCTAAGCTTGAAGCTCAACAATCCCGTGAAACATGGAAACACCTTCGATCCTGTGGGTATGCTCATAGCAAAGATGAATCTCCAGATTGTGGGATAGTTCCATTTTGATCTCCTAGAATCTAATGACTTGTGTGGGAAATGGGAGAAAAATTAATCTGTTAAATTGAAGGAAACTTGAATGGTTAACTACTTCTAGGAGGTGATGCACCAAAGAAAACTAATATGCAGACTTATTCACAACTAATATTCTCAAAAATATATTAACACAACTCAACTTGGGCACCTTGATCACAAGAATATTTCACTAAAAGGCTTTGTTTAACCTTTTCTTACTAAGGAAAATAGGGTTTTCACAAATTAAGAGAAAATATAAACTTAAGAGCACAATTAATGACTTGTGATAAACTACTATTGTGTACATGCATCAGTAAATGAGAAATTTTTTAAAAGGTTTTTGATTTAAAACACATTAAACTTGCATCAAATCATTTAAAATAGAAAACCCCAGAAATTGCAAAGGTAAACTCTATTTCTATTGAATATTCTAAAAGAAAACTCTGCAAAACTCTAAAAAAACTGCTAAAAAATAAAGGTACTGTTGTATTAAAACTATAAATAATGAAAGCTGAGTTACAAGTCTTTCCAATCTCTCTGTTGTGTAAGAGAGTAATGGAAGCAAGAACCAAGAAAAATACTAAGTCTTTCCTCAATATATAAAAAAACTAACTCCAAGAGCTATGAGGTGGCAAAAGCAGCTAACTAGAAGTAAAAAATATCTCCAAAATCCCTCTCATGAGCAAAGATGAAAACCCATAAAAAGGGGAGTTAGAATTAAAGCAAATTGAACTCAAATAGTGGAAAACTTCTCTTGCATGATAGTCGACCCCAAAAGGCTCCTTAAAAGGCTCTATTAACTAAAAATGAAACTCTGAAACCTTAGTTGAACTCCACTTTTGATTTTTGCATTATTTCGAGCTTCAGTAGCACTTCAGTTATCTATTTCCCATTTTTGCATATGTTTTGAATTGAGTCCTTGCCCAAATACAAGGAAAAAATAGTAAATATTTTTTATACAAATAGGACGCATGTGTATTTGATTTTTTTATAAAAATCATAAAAAAATCCTAAGGCTCATAGCCTTGATCTTTCCTCCAAGGTTATAAAACAAACCTAAGGCATGATGGAATTTTATTTTCTAATAAAAATCATAAAATATAAGACTAAGGCATGATGCGGCTTAGGCATTTGAAAATACATGTAGAGGGAATAAATGAAGGTATTAGGAAAGGCATTTTATTTTTAATTCAATGTGAAAAAATCACCTACTTGGCTTAGGGTAATGGAAAAACTCTAAAGCAAAAAGAAATTGAGCCCTACTTCCTCATTTCATTTTGCAATCGAACCCTAGGAAAGGAGGCTTTGTTGCACTGCCGCCATGAGCTAGGTTTTGAAGCTCCAATCTCATCATTTCATGCTACTTCTGTCGAAAATTTTAAAGAATCCTACAAAAAACTACATGGTAAGTTCTTTACTATCAAAAAATTGGAAATTGTCCTCCATTTCAAAAGCCTTCTTGGCCTTCTTGGCTGTGACCTACCATTTTTTTTATGTCTTCTCTTTTATGTTTGTTTCCTGTTGATATCCTCTCCATTTTGAGTGCATTACTAGCCACCATTGGAGAGCTTGATTTGAATTTTTTGGAGAAAAAGTATGGAAGAAGCTCGCGGGCTTACATGTACTTTTCAATAGTGTAAAATTTGGTGAGCACAAATCTCCTACTCTTCTCTTATTTTATGTTGAAACCAGCTCAATACGAGCTCAAGAAATAATAAACGAGTGACCCTTTTGTGTTTTTTGCTTCTTTGTTCTTCTAAAACCCTTCATAGTTTCTTGTTCGCGACCTCACTGTGAAAGGGCTCCAAACTTTTGTTTCTTGGTTGAGAAAACCTCTATGGGCTACGATCTCCTTAACACTATCTTCATTTTCTGTATTTGATGCAAAAGGAAGAAATTCATAACCTAGGCTGCAACCATGCATTTGTGCTTCTAGGTTTGCATTATTTCATATAAGCTCGAGGGTTTCTTTTCACTTTTTTGTATTTGCACAAAATGCTATGTTGTTCACAAAAAATAAATTTATTCTCCATTAAAGTTCATGGTTGCACAATCTTCTAGGTATTTCCCTTTTGATCTCCTCTCCATTTTGAAGATTTCTTTGTTTCGAAAGAAGGGTTCAAAACCCACGATCTCAAAGGCTCTATTCTTGAATTTCATTTATGTCCTTGTGATTTTCCTTTATAATGCATTTGAAAAAATATGTACTCACAATATTATGCAAAAAAAAACCACAAATTGGGCTTTGACCATTGTTTTACATCTGGGTTTGTTGATTTCACAGAAGAAACACCCGAGGGTCATTTCGTGGAAACCCTAGCTTAGTTTCCTTCCACCTATTTGATGCCTTTGAGAAATAAATTCCTTCTTCAAAATATGGTTTATAGATGTTGACATTGTTTAGAAATGGAGGACATTTTTATTTCACTTTGGGCCTATATCTTGAAGCATATTTTGGGTGTCCTTTCACTTACATTCTTTCATCAAAACCCTTGAAGGTTGCCACTACGTTTTTCATTTTCATCCTACATGGTAGAAGAAACCATTAAACCAATACTTGGCTCGACCTCTCTCATGATTATGCACAGTTCTGAATACTTACAACTCCTTTCATTTGCAATGAGGAAATGGATATTCTTTGTCTTTCTCATTATGACCTTATACATTCCTCTTCATTTTTGTTTACTTGTACTGTCCATGCTCTTTTACAATGTTTGAATTTAGAAAATGAAAAGCATCTACATGTGTCAGATGGGCTACATTACTATAGGTTGTAGCTTAATTTACTTTTTGAAAGATGCATGAAATACTAATCCTTATCACTTTAGGAGCATCTACATATGGTTGTAAGTCCTCTTTTATGAATGTTCCTTCAAAACTAAAATATTTCATCATGTAGGAACACAAATCTAAATCGTGTTCCTTTATCTTTGTGAAAGAAACAATAAATAACTCTTTGTTGTATTGAAAACTTGATAAAGCCTTGGTTGTGTTTGCTTCTTATCTGTGGAATATATTGCTTTCCTTGCATGATTATACATGCTGTTAGTAGTGGATTTTCCTCTTTATAATGATGTTGAAGTTGCAAGTTTGTAATGTTTCAACTCACCATGGCTACATTGATGATGAATATCATTATCTGGACTGTATCTTTAATTGACTGCAGATGACATACAAAATGTATGGACTAGTATGAGAGTCCCTTGATTTTGCAAGAAGATAAAGATTTTCCTTGTTGTTTTGATCATTACCTTCAAACAAATTGATGCCTCCAAACAAGGATAAAGAGTCATGTTGAAATACTCAAATGTTCCTTCAAAAGATGACTATAATAGTCCCAAATGCTTATATTGTTTTCTTGGATTGATTATGAGTTTGATGACTGTCACCATGCATTCATTGAGGCATTGACTTGAGAGAATATCACAAAGATGCCATTATTTACGTATGATCATGATGACTGTATCTTTGCACAAATCCTTAAATTGTTGTCTTTGTATACATAAGGAATGCTGCCCCTATTTTCACTAATTCTTTATAAAGGTGGCTAATGACCCTATAGCTTTTATTTCTTTCCTTGACAGAGGTTTCCTTACTCTTCATGTCATTAGTAAATTGGTAAGGCATCCTTTGGCACTAGACAGTTACCAAAACAGGAGAAAAAGCTTATCTGATATAAAGCTATCTTTTGACTTGAATCTTGAATGTTATATTGCTGCTCAAGACTTGATGAAATTTTTCCTCGTTTTGGTAGCTGTCTAGTATCAATGTATGTGTTTCTTTTATATTTCTAGCATGATGCAGTATGCATGCTAGGCTGAACCCGTGTGGGAGCCCATTTTTTCACTACATGCTACATTGTTGAACAAGATAGTAATGCAATGATGAATGTACCTATTCCTGCACAGTGAACAAACAAGTTAGAGAAACAATGAAGCTCTATGCTCTTTCTGATGATTTGATTCTTATTCGATGATCTGATTTGGCTCTTTTGCACATATCTGATAATGGCTGAATTGAATTGATGCATCATAGTTGTAGGTTATATTTTTTTTGATAAAAACATATGAGTTTTTATGTCCTGAGCTCTAACAAATCTTTCAATAGTTGCAGGTACATTTAAAGACCGGGTACAAGAAGAACTGAAGATGAGAAGATCAAGTTGAAGATAGGAGGGTCAACACCCAACATTACCTGGAAATGACGGATATGAATTTTCCTTATGTGTTTTTCCCTTATTTAATCTTCAGATATATGGCTTGCTCTCTATCTTGTATCAATTCAATTTAGTCATTCACATGGCTTGTGTGGGAATTTTGAGCACTTTTTGATCTTCAATGAATCAAAAAAACAACATTGTATACATTTGCATTTCTAAATGAATGAAATACAAAATTATCATGCAACCTTTGTAATCTCTTTCTATTGTGAAATATTTTATAATAAGAACTGAACTTCATTTGAAAAATTCATATGCAAATGATAATAACTTAGTAGAATTTAATTGAAGTACCTTTCACCTTAAAATTAGCCAGTTGTTCCAGCTCTTCCAAAATGAGTTGTAGGTGAAATTTTGGTAACATTTTTGGCGATTTCTGTTGAATGCTTGCTTGCTAAGCATGCCAGACTAGTTTCCTTAATAATCCATTGGGAATGGAGTCAAATTATACCCTCCTCAAATTCTTGAAACCATTATAACTCAATTTTTTGGAACAATACAACAATAGAACAAAAAAAAAAGAAACTAAACATGGCTTTGTTTAGGACAGGGCCAACAAACAATGCATCTACACTTTATTGAAAAACAAAACTGAATTGAAATGAAATGTGCCATGACACTTATTAACTGAAAACTACTACTCTACTATATACATTTGCAAACTTTTGATCCTCAATAGCACTATTTGAGGTAAATCTCGTTGACAGGGATTGGAACACCTCTCCATCTAGCTTTGAGAGATAGAATGCATTATGTTGTTTGTATTTTATGATAATGTATGGGCCATCCCACATGGCATCAAATTTTGTGTGTTTACCAGGTCTTCTCTTGAGTTCATCGACCCATTTAAACACTAAATCTCCCTCCTTGAAAGTTCTTGGGATTGCTTTTCTGTCAAATGTCCTTTTCATCTGATTTTGATGAATTTCCAAATTCCTTAATGCCTCTTTCCTTATTTCTTCCAGCTCCATTAGTTGTGCAAGCCTAATCTTCATATGTTCTTCGTTAAGCAGATCTAGTTCTTTGATCATATTTAAGGTAGACAACTCAACTGAGATAGGAATTTTGGCCTCTTTACCATATGTTAGAACATAGGTTGAATTACATGTTGCTCTCTTAGGTGTTACCCTATCATCCCAAAGGGATAGTTTCAACTTATCATGGTAGGTCCTCTGATTATCTTGGATTGTCTTCTTTATGATCTTGATCAAGTTCTTGTTAGTGGACTCTGCCTGTCCATTACCCTGAGGGTAATAGTTTGAAGAAGTATTCAAATAAATATTATTCTTAACTGACCAATTTGAAACTTTTAAACCTATGAATGCTAATGCATTATCAGAAATGATAGAATATGGGGTACCAAACCTGGAAACCAAATCCTAATAGAAATTCATAACAAAAGTCTCATTTGCATCCTTCAATGCAACTTCTTCAGTCCACTTCGTAAAGTAATTTGTAGCTGTAAGTATCCATTTATGCCCAACACTTGAATTTGGGTTAATGGGACTAATAAAATCAAGTCCCCACTTTCCAAAAGGTTGCTCCACTTGAATTGGATGTAAAGGAAGGGCTGCAATCTTCTACTTTCCTACAAATACTACACATTTATTACATTTTCAGACCCAATCATGAGCATCTTTAAATAAATTGAGCCAATAATACCCAACTCTCATTATCTTCAGGGCTATGGTTCTTGGTGCAAAAAGGCCTCCAAAAGGCCCATCATGAAATTCTTTCAGAATCTTCTCAATCTGTTCTAGTTTAACACATCTGAGTAAAACACCATGAACATCCCTTTTATACAAAATTCCATTAATTATAGCATAAGGGATGGCTTGAAGCATGTAATACCTTCATTTTGACATGTCCAAACCTTCAAGACAGTCGCCAGTATGTAAGTAATGTATCATTTGTTGAATCCAATTTGTTGTTGTAACTGGAAGAACAACTTGTTCTTCATTATTAAGCACTGTTTCAACTTGTTGATCAACTAGTTTGCTATTTTTTTCATTTCCAGCAAGCTGTTCACATAGGCCTTTTCCTTTAACAAGCTTGGTGACTTTTATAGAAATGTCATACTCCATCACTTTTGTGATCCAACCTACTCTTTTATCATTAATGTCCTTATTGAGCATAAAACCTTTGACTATTGAATGATCAACCGATAGTTGTAATTTATTATTTGAAAGCATATGCCTAAATTTCTTAAGGCTTCTTACTACAAATAATACATGTTTTTCTATAGATGAGTATTTAAATTCATAATCATGTAGAACTTGACTAAAGAAAGCCTCAGGCTTCTCTAATCCTTCTTCATTTTGTTGACAAAGCATGTATGAAATTATATCAACACTCCTAAATGCATATAATATGAAATATTTATCAAAATTTGGGTTAATAAGAGTTGGGGCTGCTGCAAGTGCCTCTTTATTTTTTTCAAAATTCATCTTACCTTCCTTAGTCTAGCTAAATGGAATATTCTTTTTCAGCATAGCTGTAAGAGGCTGCAATAATGCTGCAATGTTAGGAATGAACCTCCTAATGAAGTTAATCTTGCCTAGAAAACTCTGTAAACCTTTCTTATGTGCAGGCAGGGGTAAAGCTAAAGTAGTTGTGATCCTTTCTGGGTCAATGGTGATACCGTGCTTTGAGACAATGTGTCCAATAATTTTCCCCTCATGGATTGAGAAAATGCTCTTTTTCAGGTTTAGAGATACCCCGTACTCTCTGCATCTTTCAAAGATATACCTTAAATGAGAAAAATGTTCATTAGCTTTCTTTGAAAATATAGTAATATCATCTAAATACACAAGAACAAATTTGTTAATAAGGCCTTGGAAAGCCATGTCCATTACAATCTAAAAAGTTTCCCTTGCATTGGACAATACAAAGGGCATCTTTTTGTAAGCCATGGTACCCCACTTGGTGGTAAAGGTTGTTTTGAACCAGTCTTCTTGTTTTACCAAAATCTAGTTTTACCCTGAATAACCATCCAATAATGAGAACCTTTTTGAACCTAAAACAACCTGTACAATTTGCTCCATTGAAGGCAATGGGTAATGATCATTGAGAGAGGCTCTGTTTAGATCACGAAAAATAAACACACAACCTTATCTCTCTGTTCTTTTTCCTAACAGGCACTAAGTTACAAACCCAAGATGTATGCTTTATCAGAAAGATAATACTACCTTCAATTAGTTTGTTTGGTTTTGTCTTCATAAGATGTTCCATCTTGGGATTTAGAGGCCTCTATTTCTGCCTCACTGGTTTTGCATTTGAATCCAACTCAATGGTATGTTGAGCTAATTTAGGGTTAAAACCCTTTAAATCTCCATACTCCCAAGCAAAAACATCACTGAATTCTTGGAAAAGCAAGATAAAATCTTTTTGTTCCTCTTTGGTACAGACTTTTCCAAGCTTGAGAAGCTTGTCTCTGAATATTTCAATTGGTTCATAGTGCTCCTGTTTCACTGTTATGTTGGATTTATCTTTTCTAACCTAATCATCAGTGTTAAAAATTGACTCTAAGGTCGCCAAACCTTTAGGTAGCTTATTTGACTTCAGCTACAAGATCTGATTATCCTATTGTTTCTCAATCTTTTGCTAGTTTCCAACAGAAAACTTTGCTTCTTCCATCAGAAAATTAATAATATGTTCATCACTATCAAAAACCTACCAACTAACATTATTATCAAGTACAGATGGTCTCATAACCACTTTTACATATTGTTGTACCTCAACATTGTGTATATCAGTTGGTATATCAAATTGTGATCCTATGGCAACAAGTTTATCTGCTTCTTTATTCAAATTTCTAGGAAAAGACAACAGATTAAAAGCACCAAATTCTTCAATTAAATACCAAGTTATGTGCTTATACAACTTAAGCAAATCATTTTTAGTTACACTACCTGATTTTTTATCAACTCATAATCACCAAATACTTGTAGACACTTTATAGCTTTCTTTCTGGCCCACTCCAGTGCATGAATTAATGCCTTGTACTCAACTGTATTGTTTGAGCAGCTGAAAGCAAAATGAAGTGTTGAATAATACTTCTCTCCATCAGGTGAAATCAGCATAACTCCTCCATGAGCACCTAATTTACTTCTTGAGCCATCAAAATACAGCTTCCAAAGCTTATTAACTTGATGTTCTAGCTATTTTTCATCTTTGACCAAAATTGGAACAATTACATCAGGCTCCTAAATCATGTAAATGTCCAAACCTACTTCATCCATGTGACTGAAAGGATCAACCTCATGATTCTTGGCTATCCACTAATTTAAATTTATGTCAAGTATGCTTTCAATAGGTACGCTAGGGTCTAGGGTCATGGATTGATCCTCCTGCTCATGGATAGCTAGGTTTTCATTTATAGGATTTGTAACATAGGGCTCAATATGGTCTTTAGCCAGTGGTTCTGAATTGGCAGTCACTCTAGTGCCATATCTAGTCCTGAAAAACATATGTGACCAATCTAATGATAAATACCCACCCAAATTTGTAGTAAAATATCTAGAAAGGAAAATGGCGAAGAAGGTGTTAAATCAATGACATAGATATCATGTGGGATTGAGAAGTTCGGACAAGCATGTAAGGTAAGGGGTAGATTTTTAATCACTCCAATAGAATTAATGGTTGTACCATCCAATTGGACTACCCCCTTTGACAATGACTCATAAATCAATCCTAACTTATCTACTAGTTGTTTACTCATAACATAGTTGCTTGCTCCTAATTCAATCATGTAGTTATGCACTATACTATCACCAATAATCAAACTGACATAAAACAGAGGTGGCTTTACCTCTTGGGTAGGTTGCTCACTTTTTCCTTCTAGATTGTTTGCAAGAACTCTAGGCTACTCTTTAATAGACTCATCTGAAATTGAAATTTTAGCTAAAGCTTCCTGCAGTAAATCCTTTTGTCCAGGAATGTGCAATGCATCTAACATGGACATGCTAATTATGGATTTTCTCATATGATCAACAATATTAAATGCTAGAGTACTAACCTTTTGTTGTACTTTGGGAACAACAACTTCAATTTGTGTTGGTAACGATTGTGATTGAGTCTTTGGTTGTTCTTGAGTAGCTACAACTTGTCCTCCTAGTAAAATATGAATATTCTGAGCTGTAGAAGGATGAACCTGCCCCTGTTGGGTTGTAGAAGTCTGATTTTTCTTCTTACCAGCTTGTTGTTGGTCTTTTTCTTCTTGCAACTCCTTTGAAATAACTTTCTTTCAACAACCCTCTTCTTTGACCTTGTATTGGCTGCAATGGAGGTAGATGATTGGTTTTGTCCTTGTACATGATTAAATCCACATAATTCATTACCTTTCCAGTTCATCATGTCAACATCAAGATCATTATGTTGCGTTTGAGGATCTTGCTGATCATTGTTCTCCTTTGTTGTATTTTCAAAAGCAACATAGCTACTTTGTACCATAAGTGCCTGATTGAACACTCCATTCATGCACACAACCTGGTTATGAGGTTGATTACATGGATATCACCACACATAATCTTGTGATATATTATTTTGCACAAGTACAATCTCTTTTGAAGAGTTACCAACATTTTGATTATATGGCTGATTAGGCCTTGCATTAAAATTTCTCCCATGTCCTTGGTAATTAGCCTGATAAGGCAGTCTATTTTCCTGAAATGGTGCTTGGTGAGGTTTGAAATTCTAATTTTGTTGATTCTTGAGGCTCACTAGGTCATTGCTAATGGTTTGCAACAATTTTTCCATTTGTTGTTGGGTACCCCTAAGCTTGTGCAAGTTTGAATTTGTTGGAACAAAATTATTTTGAACAAATGCTTGAAAGCCTAAGGCTGGAATGATAGGTAATGGGGAAACTAGAGGTATTTGGATAGGAATTAATAGCTGAATATCAGGGAAAATAGGCATAGGAGGCCTAGGTGCAATTTTACCAGCCTAAATAAGGTTATTCTCAGCTCTAATAGCAATATCAGATGTTGTAGGTAATGTAACTCCACCCATAGATTGTATAATTACAACAATATCACTATTTAATGCTTTGAGATAATACAAGAACACATGATCAGGTGAAGGTCTTATTGTTGCCGGGATTCTGTTCTAGGGTCTTTGAAACCAAAAATTGAAATCAGTCATCTGCTCCTATGGAGCTCTTTTAATGGTCGTCATTTGTTCAATGAGGGAAAGATGATCTGACTTTTTTGAAAACCACTTATTCAAGGCATCCCCTAAGGCATCCCATGATGTAATGGAATTAATAGGTAAGCCTCTAAACTAGTGGAGTGATTTTCCTTTTAATGATGCTCCAAGAAGTCTTAACGCCATGTTTTCTTGTGTAACATGATGAAATCCACAAAGTGAAGTTGCATCCCTTATGTACTTGACTAGTGTAGTTTGATCCTCACCAGTGAAAATAGGAAGAATTTTGAGTGCAGCTATTGGTATGTCATCGTGCTACTACAAATTCAATGGGATGCCCCCATTGAATGGTACGAATGCATGTGCTCTAGCCATCGGAGTTGCTTGAACTCTCAGATTCAGGATCTATAGATCAGTACAAAATGTGATGGAAATACAGGTAACAAACTTGCAAACATGAGACTAGGAGGTGTAAAATGAGATCTTAGTGTTGAACGTGATCTTGATCGAATTATTCTCCTTGTTGTTCTACCCTTCCTCTTGGGTGATGAAAGTTATAGGTATTTAAAGGGATCAACACTTTCTCTTGTCTAAACTCTTCACATGTGCTACTAGATTTGCACTAAAACTAGAAAAATGGAGTCACTAAATAAAAATTATGACCTCTAATAGGTAAAAAAATGTTGTATATCTGAAAACAACAACTTGAAACTCTTGAATTCTTTCTCTGAAGTGAGCTTTAGAGTCCCATTATGCGTGCCAAGAACTGTTGTCACAAGGATTGCACCCTATATATTAAGCTTGAAGCTCAACAATCTCGTGAAACATGGAAACACCTTCGAGCCTGTGGGTATGCTCATAGTGAAGATGAATCTCCAAATTGTAGGTTGGTTCCCTTTTGATCTCCTAGAATCTAATGACTTGTGTGGGAAAAGGGAGAAAGATTAATCTATAACTGAAGGAAACTTGAATGGTAAACTAATTCTAGGAGGTGATGCATCGAAGAAAACTAATATGTAGACTTATTCACAACTAATATTCTCAAAAATCTATTAACATAACTCAACTTGGACACCTTGATCACAAAAATATTTCACTAAAAGGTTTTCTTTAACCTTTTCTTACTAAGCAAAATGGGTTTTCACAAATTAAGAGAAAATATAAACTTAAGAGCACAATTAATGACCTGTGATAAGCTGCTATTGTACATACAAGCATCAGTAAATGAGACATAAATTTAAAGGTTTCTAATTTAAAACACATTAAACTTGCATAAAATCATTTAAAAGAGACAGAACACCAGAAATTGTGAAGGTAAACTTTGTTTCTATTGAATATTCTAAAGGAAAACTCTGCAAAACTATAAACAATTACTAAAAAATAAAGGTACTATTGTATTAAAACTGTAAATAATGAAAGTTGAGTTACAAGTCTTTCCAATCTCTCTATTGTGTAAAAGAGTAATGGAAGCAAGAACCGAGAAAAAGACTAAGTCTTTCATCAATATATACAAAAACTAACTCCAAGAGCTAGGAGGTGGCGGAAGCAGCTAACTGGAAGTGAAAAATATCTCTAAAATCCCTCTCACGAGCAAAGATGAAAACCCATAAAAAGGGGAGTTAGAACTAAAGCAAATTGAACTCAAACAACGACAAACTTCTCCTGCATGATAATCGACCCCAAAAGGCTCCTTAAAAGGATCTATTAGGGTAAGCCCACAAAAGTGGCTTACAATTGGAGTGAGGAAGGAAAAGTTGAAAAAATTGACCCCATGGCAAAAAATTTCATTTTTGGGGTTCGAGCAAACTATTTGGTTTGAACAAACCAAAAGAGGGTTCGCTAGAACCTAGGTTCGAGTGAACCCATTTAATGAAATGCCCCACCATTCCCGCCAAAAAAGACAAGGAAAAACCCTTTCAAAAGGGGGTTCTCTTGAACCCTCCCTGAGCGAACCCCTCTTGGTTTGAGCGAAGCCCCCTTTTCCCACCTTCCTGCTCTCTGGCACAAAAAAAAGGAAGATTTTTTGCTCTTCAAAGCTCGGGTTGAGGATGAAAATGGAGGATACTTCACAAACCCAACCAAAATCAGATAGTCCTTAGAATGAGCTATCCAATGACTATAATTTTAATATGTTTTGGTTTTATTATGTATTTGTTTTTTTAGTTTTATTAAACATAGGTTTTTCACCGAAAATCAAGCTCTATGTTCTGCACATGTGGAAAAATAGCAGATTATCAAAAAAAAATTTGAAAAATATGAGTGCACCAGATATTGAAGTCCTTGATCCAAAAAAATAATAATTGAATTTTGATATATACCAAAAAAATTTACGCGTTATACGGTCTGCCTATGTCTGAATTGTAATTAGTTTGACTTCGAAACTTGATTACAAAAAAAATATTCAATAAAACACTATGTAACCAATTGGAAACACTAGATATAGAGTTACAAATATAAATTCGAAAGAATTAGAATTTTATCCTTCATGGAAAAAAAAGTTATGCGTTATACGGTGAGCGTCACTCTTAAAAATGTTGTTTATGAAAAAAACTAGTTTTCAAAGGAGATGGAAAAACAAGTGCAATCTGATTCCAAAATTTTTGAAAAAAATATATTTAGAATCTACAGACAAAATGTCACAAAACTCTAGTTTGCATCATCTTCAAATTCCTCACGGTTTAGCCACTATAGGTTCCCGAAAGTAAATATTTAGTTAGAAAAAAATATTTCAATGTCCAGTTTGGCCAAAAATTGTAAACCAGTATTGTGGGATCGCCCATTAATTGAAAATGAAACTCTGAAACCTCAGTTGAAATCCACTTTTGATTTTTGCATAATTTCGAGCTTCAGTAGCACTTCAGTTATCTATTTCCCAATTTTGCATGTGTTTTGACTTGAGTCCTTGCCAAAATACAAGGAAAAAATAGTAAATATTTTTTATGCAAATAGGACGCATGTGTATCTGAATTTTTTTATTAAAATCATAAAAAAAAACTAAGGCTCATAGCCTTGATCTTTCCTCCAAGGTTATAAAACAAACCTAAGGCAAGCTGGCATTTGATTTTCTAATAAAAATAATAAAATATAAGACTAAGGCATGATGCGGCTTAGGCATTTGAAAATAGATGTAGAGGGAATAAATGAAGGCATTAGGAAAGGCATTTTATTTTTAATTTAATGTGAAAAATCACCTACTTGGCTTAGGGTAATGGAAAAAACCTATAGAAAAAATAAACTGAGCCCTAATTCCTCATTTCATTTTGCATTCAAACCCTGGGAAAAGAGGCTCTGCTGTGCCGCCGCCATGAGCTAGGTTTTGAAGCTCAAATCTCATCATTTTATGCTACTTCTGTTGAAATTTTTAAAGGCTCCTATATAAAATTGCATGGTAAGTTCTTTACTGTCACAAAATTGGAAATTGTCCTCCATTTCGAAAGCTTTTTTGGCCTTTTGGTCCGGCCTACCTTAATTCTAATGTCTTCTCTTTTTTGTTTGTTTCCTGTTGATATCCTCTCCATTTTGAGTGCATTACTGGCCGCCATTGGAGAGATGGATTTGATTTTTTTGGAGAAAAAGTATGGAAGAAGCCCGTGGGTTTACATGTACTTTTCAATAGTGTAAAATTTGGTAAGCACAAATCTCCTACTCTTCTCTTATTTTATGTTGAAACCAATTCAATTCAAGCTCAAGAAATTGTAAACGAGTGACCCTTTTTTCTTTTTTTTTGCTTCTTTTTTCTTTTGAAACCCTTCATAGTTTCTTGGCCATGGCCTCACTGTGAGAGGGCTCCAAACTTTTGTTTCTGAGTTGAGCAAACCTCTATGGGCTACAGCCTCCTTAACTCTATCTTCATTTTCTTATTTGATGCAAAAGGAAGAAATTCATAACCTAGGCCATGACCATGCATTTGTGCTTCTGGGTTTGCATTATTTCATATAAGCTCGAGGGTTTCTTTGCACTTTTCTATATTTACACAAAATGCTATGTTCACAAAAAATAAATTTATTCTCCATTAAAGGTCATGGCTACACAATCTTTTGGGTATTTCCCTTTTGATCTCCTCCCTATTTTGAAGATTTCTCTATTTTGTAAGAATGGTTCAAAACCTACAATCTCAAAGGCTCTGTTCTTGAATTTCATTTATGTCCTTGTGATTTTCCTTTATAATGCATTTGCAAAAATATGTACTCACAGTATTATGCAAAAATAAAAACCAAAAGTTGGGCTTCAACCATTATTTTACCTCTGGGTTTGTTGATTTCACAAAAGAAACACCCGAGGGTCATTTCATGGAAACCCTAGCTCAGTTTCCTTCCACTTGTTTGATGCCTTTGAGAAATGAATTCCTTCTTCAAAATATAATATATAGATGTTGACATTGTTTAGAAATGGAGGAAATTTTTATTTCACTCTGGGCCTGTATCTTGAAGCATATTTGGAGTGTCCTTTTAGTTACATTCTTTCATCAAAACCCTTGAAGGTTGTCACTACGTTTTGCATTTTCATCCTACATGGTAGAAGAAACTGTCCAACCAATACTTGGCTTGACATCTCTCATGATTAAATGCACAATTCTGAATACTTACAACTCCTTTCATTTGCAATGAGGCAATGGATATTCTTTGTCTTTCTCATTATGACCTTATACATTCCTCTTCATTGTTTTTTAATTATACTATCCATGCTCTTTTACAATGTTTGAATTTAGAAAATGAAAAAATTCTACAGTTGTCATGTGGGTTACATTACTGTAGGTTGTAGCTTACTTTACTTTCTGAAATATGCATGAAATACTACTCCTTATCACTTTAGGAGCATCTACATATGACTGTAAGTCCTCTTTTATGAATATTCCTTCAAAGCAAAAATATGTCATCATGTAGGAACAAAAATCTAAATCTTGTGCCTTTATCTTTGTGAAAGAAACAATAAAGAACTATTTGTTGTACTGAAAACTTGATGAAGCGTCGAATGTGTTTGCTTCTTATTTGTGGAATATATTTTTGTCCTTGCATGATTATACTTGCTATTAGTATTGGAATGTCCTCTTTATAATGATGTTGAAGTTGCAAGTTTGTAATGTTTCAACTCAACATGGATACATTGATGATGAATATCATTCTGTGGACTATATCTTTAATTGACTGCAGATAACATACAAAATGTATAGACTAGTATGAGAGTCCCTTGATTTTGCAAGAAGATAAATATTTTCCCTGTTGGATAAAGAGTCATGTTGAAATACTTGAATGTTCCTTCAAAAGATGATTGTAACATTCCCAAATGCTTATACTATTTGCTTGGCTTGATTATAAGTTTGACAACTGTTACCATGCATTCATTGAGGCATTGAATTTAGAGAATATCACAATTCTACCATTATTTACCTATGATCATGATGACTATATCTTTGCATAGATCCTTAAATATACATAAGGAATGTTGTCCCTATTTTCACTAATGCTTTGTAAAGGTGGCTAATGATCCTATAGCTTTTCTTTCTTTCCTTGACAAAGGCCGCCTTAATCTTCATGTCATTAGTAAATTGGTAAGACATTCTTTGGCACTAGATAGTTACCAGAATAGGAGAAAAAGCTTATTTGATATAAAGTTGTCTTTTGACCTGAATCCTCAATGTTGTATTGCTGCTCAAGACTTGATGAACTTTTTTCCTCATTTTGGTAGTTGTCTAGTATCAATGTATGTGTTTCTTTTATATTCCTGGCATGATGCAGTATGCATGTTGGGCTCAACCCTTGTGGGAGCCCATTTTTTTGCCACATGCTACAATGTTGAACAAGATAGTAATGCAATGATGAATGTACCTATTCCTACACAGTGAACAAACAAGTTACAAAAATAATGAAGCTCTATGTTTTTTCTGATGATTTGACTCTTATTCAATGATTTGATTTGGCTCTTTTGCACATATCTGATAATGCTTGAATTGAATTGATGCATCATAGTTGTAGGTTAATTGTTTGTTGATAAAAACATATGTTGAGTTTTTATATCTCGAGCTCTAACAAATCTTTCAATAATTGTAGGTACATCTGAAGACCGAGTACAAGAAGAGCTGAAGATAAGAATATCAAGCTGAAGATAGGAGGATCAACACCAACATTACCAGGAAATGACATTTATGAATTCTCCTTATGTGTTTTAACTTTTTCCCTTATTTAATCTTCAAATATATAGCTTGCTCTTTGTCTTGTATCAATTCAATTTAGTCATTCCCATGACTTGTGTGGGACTTTTGAGCACTTTTTGATCTTCAATGAATCAAAACAACAACATTGTATACATTTGCATTTCTAAATGAATGAAATAGAGAATTATCATGCAACCTTTGTAATCTCTTTCTGTTATAAAATATTGCATAATAAGAATTGAACTTCATTTGAAAACTTCATATGCAAATGATAATAACTTAGCAGAATTTAATTGAAGTACCTTTCACCTTAAAAGTAGTTAGTTGTTCCAGCTCTTCCAAAATGAGTTGTAGGTGAAATTTTGGTAACAATAAGTTCATGTTCTTTGATGCTTATCCTCTACATTTCTAAATGCTAGGTCCTCCTCATTTTTCTATATTAGAGGAAATATTAGCTTATGTACCTCGATGATAATTACCAGTTTATGTACTAAGCACTTTTCATGCTTATCATTAGATATTCTTCTACATGTTTGTTGCAAGATTTTATCTAAAGCATTTATTACATGACTTTACATAATCGATGTGCTTGCATGCTTACATTTTCAAATCACATTTATTTTTTATTTACTATAGTTATATTCATCCTCCAACTCCTTTCACACTTTCTATACAGTCAATTGGAGGGGACCTATACTATTACTAACACTCTTACGATAAGGTTTCATATTTTAAGTTTTAGATAGCCACATGTGCCTATATACAAACTCATCACCATACTTATATCTTGATATAACTTACACAAATACATATGGGAGAAATCTTATCACATTATTGTTGAAGTACATATCTCATTTAGCACTTTTAGTGGAGTTACATTGCATGGAAACATCACTTATAATTGCTAGCCCTTCTCTTATTTCCTACTTGCTCATTTTTCTAGATAACTAAAACAAATTACTTATTCATACCTATTTCACTTATGTGACAAAAGCTACTTAATGCATATTCTTTTTTCTATTTTACAAGTTCCTATGAAGCACCCAAACCAAATAAAAAATAAACAAAAATCTAAAATCAATCTATCACTTTATATAAACCCCTATCCTTTTATCTCAAACTACTTAATTTTCCTATTAATTAAAATTTTAAAATACATGTTCATTCTATATGCACATTCATCATCTCAAAATAAATACAAAATATAATGATAAAAATTAGATATGCATATAAATTTTCATTTGATTTTAGACCCATTTTAATACAATGACGATACAATTAACAAACAAATAATATCACAAGGTCCTCTATCCAACACTCAATAAATACAATCAAATATGCATCCAAAACTATTTCACTTATGTGACAAAAAACTACTCAATGTAAATCATTTTTTATTTTACAAGTTCCTATGAATCACTCAAACCAAATAAAAATACATAAAAAATATAAAATTAATCTATTGTTTATAAACCCTTATCCTTTTATATCAAATTACTTAATTTCTCAATGACTCATAATATTTATTACAATTTTAAAATGCATGGTCATTCTAGATGCACATCCATCATCTCGAAATAAACACAAAATATAATGATAAAATTTAAATTTTCATTTGATTTTAGATCCGTTTTGATACAGTACCAATACAATAACAAATAATGCCACAATGAAAACAATGAAATGAAAACAAAAAAATTAAAAAAAACACAATGAATAAATAAAAACAATGAAATGTTCATAAATTTTTTTCCCTAAATTTCAATTAAAAAAATAAATAGAGTCAAATTTGCGTTGGATATAGTTTATGATGTTCAGTTGTTTATATATTTTCTTTCCGTTTGAATTTGGGTGTACAACTGTCTGTGCTTTTATTTTCTTTCTGTTTGCTTTTATTTTCTTTCCGTTTGAATCTGGGCGCCATTTTGCAGTTTTCTAGCCGTTAAAATATAAAGAATTACCACTCTTTCTTTGTCTATATATACAATTGGTTTTCAATGAGCATTACATTTGTGGTTTGCACTTGCAGGTTTTCTGTTTTTTCTGTTTTTTTTTCCTGTTTTTCATTGAATTGAATTTTTATGGAGCGCTCCTCTGTTCTTGTTATCTTTCCTTTCCTTTTTTTATCAATCTTTCCTTTCCTTTGTTTTTACCTCATGTACTTGCAACCACACTAACACTAGCCCTGTAAATGAAAGGCATTCATTCCTATCTGGAGTTTGCAATTCTCTTCGGTCTGCAAGGTATGATGGTTATTGCTAAAAAATTATATTCCCAGTTGTATAGTGTTATGGTTTGTTCATATTATGAAACTTCTTTATTAGTTTATATCACATTATGCTTGTTTAAATCTCAGATAATTGAGTTTTTTCTAAAGTGAATTTGGTGTATGATACCAGTACAGTCTTGACAAGATTGTATGATGAGCAATAGGAGGGAAGCAACGAAGATGATGAAGAGGTAATATTGTCTTCTTTGTTGTATGGAGTTGAAAATGGATTGAATATTGTCTTCTTTGTTGAATGGAATTGGAATATTTAAAAGAACGTCGTGTCAAGTTCTCTACTGTTGATTTGAGCATTGGGTATTAAAAATTTGACCCCTGTTTTACTGGTTTACAAATTAAAAATTGACCAAAATTTCCTTAATTTGTTTAAATAGCAGCAGTTATGTGCGGTTAGTGAAGTGAGAGTTGAGGCTTAAGCAACAAGCATTGTGTTGTTATTCTTTTGTTTATTCTGGCTTCGAATGGGTATCAATAGGGTATTAGACTCCATTTTTTCAGGGTTCACAGATTAAGGTATATTGTGATTTTGGATGAGCATTAACCGAGTATCATCTTGCATCTTTTCAGGGTTTGGGGATTCAGGTATTCAAGATTGGGATAAATATGAATTGGGTATTATGTTATATTTTTAAATAGGTTTCTTTGCACAAGGTATTTCTAGCTTCAGTGTGTTTGTAACAGTATATGATGCTGTACTTTTAGGGCTTAGGTATACATTGTAGCTTGGGAGCATTTATGGAATGGCTCTGGTATTTCAGGGCCTAGGATTTATGGAATGTCAAATGGGTAATTGCAGGGTATTAGGACTCTATTTGTGGGCTGGATAGATTAAGGTATACGGGGATTTTGGATGGGCATTGAACCTAGTATCATCTTGCATCTTCACAAGATCAGGGATCCAGGCATTCGACTGGGATAACATGAATCCTGGGCATTATGTCATTCCTAACAGGTCTTGGGCATTGGCATTTAGCCTGGGTGGTCAGAAACAGAGCATGATTTTACTCTTTCAGGGTATTTAGGGAGGCATAAATATACGTAATAAGAATATTTATGGAAATGGCCTTGGCATCTTAGGTTTAGGGATTTAGGAAATTCGGCTTGGATAATTGTGAATTATCTATCGTATTGCATTATTTCTCCTGTGGCATAGCTTGGATGAAGTATCATCTGGATACTATTCTGCATTTTTTTTTCAGAGTTTTCAGTAGTATAGCTTGGAGAAGTTACAAATTACGTACTAGTCTGCAGTTCTTTTCAAGGTTATAGGCTTAGGGCATTGCAGATTGGGATGCCTCTGAATTTATGTATTGTAATGCATTTTTCATGATGTGCTTTGTTTGATAATGCTTTCCATTTCAATAGCATATGGAGTAGTATGCTTAATCCATGAAATTGAAGGTACATGTTTTTGGGTATTGTATATTTAATGCCGTTCCTGGTATATAAATTGGACTGTTCATTGCATTCTTTCAGGGTTTAGGATATGTATAAACTAGCTATTATAGTGCATTTTGTTTTGGATGTCTTTTCTTTGAATTTTCTTCGCATTTTATTAGCATCTGGAGTAGAATTGTTGTAGACTTGTAGTAATCCAAGAAATTGAAGGTGACATTATTTCGATATATTAAATTGCATTAATTCAAGGTTAATAATTGGTTTGGGGTTTTAGATATTGTAGCATGAATGAGTAGGAACTGGATATATATGTTTTTTCACTGTTTAGGTTTCAAAGACTTTAGCTTGTGGAGAGTATGGATTGGGTGTACTGTATATTATTTTCGAGCATAGCTTGAAATGGATATGGATTGATTAGTATACTGCATTTTACATCAGAATTTAGTGTGAAGGGTATAGGCATTATGGTAAATTAATTTTTCTATTTAGGGTTTTTAGGCGTCTACCCTGGGGATATGTGTGAATTGGATATTATACTGCAGTTATATTGTGTTTCTTTGTTTGAATGTTTTTCGGAGAGCAGGATGGTTCTATCAGTTTGTGCATTTGAAGGTAGCATTTTTTTTTTATCCGTATATACTGCATGCATTTTTAGTTATATGAATTGGGTTAAGTTTTAACTTTTAAGGTATTATAGCTTGTAAAATTTCTGAAGTGGAAATTGCACTGCATTTGTAATGAGTTTCTTCTGTTTCAAAATGCCATTAGTTAGCATACAAAGTAAGATGGTTATTTTATGGGTTTGATTTAAAAATTTAGCAATTACTAATGTTAGATCAGTGTTAAATTCTACGA
>VDFB02299958.1:0-52358 GCA_007258455.2 Sequoia sempervirens | reverse complement strand
TGAGGGAATATAGGGAAGTTGATTTCAGTTTGTCAATATGAGGAGGGAATATAGGAGTGTTTAATTGCTTTTGAGGAAAAATTGGAGCTTTTGGAGGCTGTTTTGAAGAGTCATCATATTTGACAAGGTCACATTTGAATTTTTCCCACACATGGGAGCTCCTTTGATAAAGTTTTAGTTGCTATTTTTGGGGATTTTTGAGTGAATACAACCCAAGAAGTTTCCAGGAGCTATTTTGGTGGATCTTGGTGGAGAGTTGAGATATAATTACCTATGCGACTCATTTGGAGTTAGTTCTTAGTAGTTCTTTTTCTGCTCTGTGACTTTTGAGTCCTTTGAAGAAAAGACAATGCTTTTGTAACTCATTTTTTTTAGCATGTATACTAGTGAAGGCCGTAGAAATCAATGATATTGAGTATTTTTCCTTCTCACTCTATGTTTTATTGTGTGAACTTATTGATTGATTGAATTACTTGTGAAATCTTATTCTTTTCCTTGTGATTTCATCTCAAATTCAACAGCTTTTGTAGAGATGTATGTTATTCTAGGTTATAATTAGTGTTATAGGTGCAGTTATTTTTAGTTGTGATATTTATTTCCCTCTAATTTTTTTAGAATCCTAACCTCTTTATAAATTACTGATGTAAAGACATATGAAAAGTGATTTGTGTAATCTAGTTTCAGTCATTGTTCGAATTATGCATACAAGTTGTATATGTAAGCTCTAGGTAGTTTTGGTGTATGACCTTAGTTTTTGAATACTACTTTTCCAGTTTATGCATATCCTTCTTCCCTTTTCCTTTTCAGTGAGAAGTTTTAGGTGATTACCAGCTAGGAAGTCGACCTATCTGGAGGTTCATTCTCGTACTAGGAAGTCTCCCCTCTTAGGTTGATTTGGCACTTTAGTCAAAGACTTCTTTTCAACCTTTTTAAACCATTTCTTATTCATGTGATCCCTATTGGTTTCTTTATGATTGCTGAACAATTGCAATGCCTCTACCTCATTCATTAACTTAGGGTTCTAAGGGGTAGGTGCATTGAACATAAACTTCATCATTTCTAGGGAGAGATCAATGATTACATTTCCTTGAATGTCCACACATTTCCTTGTTGCAGGGTTGTAAGCCTTTGCTACTATGATTATAAGCTTTGGGCACTAGACTAAAAATGGGAAAATAGTCACATGTGCTAACCTAGATTGGGTTATCCTCAAAGTTCTCCCAATTATATCTTTAGAGAAAATTTCTACTGGAAACTCCTTAGAGTTGAATGGGCCTAGATTTGTATCAATAATATCATCCCGATAAGAGTCTAACTTGCTTGCAATGATAGTAGCACCCTTGTGCTTACATCTTAAGGTATAGGGAAGCTACTCCACCTTTATCTTCTTAGGCTTTACTTTCCTTGAACCCTCGACAACCTACCCCTCCACTTGTGAATCTTCTCTAGATGCTCCACACATTGCTTACTCCTATAAAACAACCCTATATTAGACCAATAAAAAGAATAAAAATCAACATTAGAAGATTACCTTTGATATTTCCCTATCCTTCCCTAGGTAGCCTTTCACACTTAGTGAAACTTGAAACTTATCAAAAGTGGAACTAGGTAGAGATTAGGAATTAGAAAGCATCTAAGAAAGGGGTATGCGCAGGATCATCATGGAAAAATAAGGCCCTTAAGTGGCAAATCAGAAAAATCAAAGTTAGGCAACTTGACATAAAAAATTGAATAAGTTATCTATATTATTTCAAAAATATGTAAGAATAGAATTTGTAGCAAATTGAATGTATTTTCTAAACTACTAGGTTTATTTTTTTATTTTTAAAATCTATTTGGTGAAAATTTGAAATTTCAATGTAGTAGTACTTAAATTTCAGGGAAAAAATAAGAAGTAGGTGTCTATCTGACCACCCTAACCACAATAAAATGATAATATTTATTTATAATATTTTAGATATAAGTAGAGGACTCATGTCCCGATGTGATGCATATTTTTTTATAATTTATTTCCAAGTAAATAATTAATTATGAATTTTTTATTACAACTTTAAAAAAATATAAAAACTCCTATTTCTGACCACCTTAACTTGGTCAAAACTTCATGAAATTCAATTTTTCTTTTTTTAATCTAATAGTGCACAAAGCATAGAATCTGATTTATTTTTTAGATTCAAAAAATGTGATACCATTTGAAAGCTATAGATGTTTTTCAATCAGCCTATCAATTAGGACTTTACTCGTAATTCAAATAGAAAATTAATAATAATTATTTATTAAATTCAAAGTAAAGCATAATTGATATTGGTGGAAAGATGAGAATATCCTTTAAAAACCCTTTTTGTTTCATCAATTTTGGATAAAAAAATCGTCAGCCACATACCCTACAAATACCCAACATATCGTCACTTTTTGGCCCATCATGATCCTACACATACCCAAAGGAGAGATCAAGGTCAGGGTCAGAATCAAAACTGGGATTGGAATGGAAACCAGACTTGAAACCATTCAATAGTTCCAAGTCCATTTTCCACTATTGTTCCACTTCCGCTAAAGGAAAAGGATACAAAAGTGAGACAAAACCGTATTACGAGCGAGATCATAATTAGACCTAAACTGCAATGCACATGCTTATGAGTTAAGCTCGTTCTTGGGTCCACTTTCGCCACCTTATTACTTAAATCCAAATTTAGCCAAGGCTTATAAACACTTAGGATGAGGTCACAGGAAGGCTCGAGGAGACATAGAATAAAGGCCTGACCTCATTATTGACATAATAGTGGTAGGATTGAGCCACCTAGGGCACAATATTGCAAAGAAATAACACACAAACCCTAGTTTTCACAACCCATTGACTCAAGAAACTAGGGAATCAAAAATATAACAAAAAATCCATTGAATTGACACATGAATAAAATCACAAGTGTCATCAAATATATTTTCAACCTTTTAAAGCACATGAGATCCTTAAAAAATGAATCCCTAAGTGAAAAAAAGGGCACGATAGTATAGATACCACCAAAATGGGAAAATGATAGTAAAGTGACAAAAATGAAGGGGAAAAGAAAAAAGAAAATAGGAAATAGAAGGGGAAACAAAAAAACTAAAAAAGAAAGCAAAAGAAAAACAAAAACACATGCAGATTCATGAGAAAGGTCTCGTGAACATGTGATGAACACCACAAACAGGAAATGAGAAAACAAACAAAAATGGAATGGGGTGAAGACCCACCTACCTCAAAACATTACCAAACGGGATGAAACTCCATTTAAATATTCTTGTAGATGCTCTCCCTCAATGAAATTGTGCTCCTTTTTCATGCTTTCTCAGCTCTGGTTCACTATAACAACTTAGGCAATAAAGATAATGAGCCAAAATTAACCTTGATTAAGGTTTGAAACCCATTTTGTGCATGTTAGGAGGCTATAATTAATGAAATAAATGTGGTTGGTTGGATGTGGAATAAAAATGGGATGAGGACACAACAAATGTGGGTATGTGTAGGATCATCATGGAAAAGAATTGGCCCTTAAGTGGTGAAAAATTTAGAAAAAAAATAGAGTTAGGCAACTTCATGTAAATTTTTTGAATACGTTACTTATATTATTTAAAAAATATGTAAGAATACAATCTGTAGCAAACTAAATTTACTTTCTAAACTACTAGGTTTTTTTTTTTTTTAAATCTATTTGGTGAAATTTTGAAATTTGAATGCAGTAGTACTTAAATTTCAGGGAAAAAATAAGTAGGTTTCTATCTGACCACCCTAACCACAATAAAATGATAATATTTTTATAAAATTTTAGATATAAGTAGAGGACTCATTTCCGATATGATGCATATTTTTTGTAATTTTTTCCAAGTAAATAATTAATTATGAATTTTATTACAACTTTTAAAAATATAAAACTTCAGATGTCGACCACCTTAACTTGGTCAAAACTTCATGAAATTCAATTTTTTTTTAATCCTATAGTATGCAAAGCATAGAATGTGATGCATATTTTAGATTCAAAAAATGTGATATTGTTTGAAATCTATAGATGTTTTTCAATTAGTCTATCAATCATGACTTTAGTCGTAATTCAAATAGAAAATGAATAATAATTATTTATTAAATTCAAAGTAAAGCATAACTTATATTGGTGGAAAGCTAAGAATCTCCTTTAAAAAACCTTTTTTGTTTCATCAATTTTGGGTAAAAAAAGGTTGTTAGCCACATACCCATCATATCGCCACTTCATCACGATCCTACATATACCCCTGCATACATCATGGGTAAAGTGGAAGTGAAAGTGAAGTTGAAATGAAAATAAGAACTTGATGTAAACTCCACTTCCAATTCTAGTTCTAGTTCCAACCCCGTGGCAAGGAAAATGACAACAAAGGAATGGTGGTGGAATCAGAACCAAAACCAGATCCACAACTTTTTACAAAGTTTCAGTTTTGGTTATGATTACAGTTTTTCTCCCACTAAAGGAACAAACACGGACACAAGGAAATAAGGAAAGGAAAACAATAAGGAAACAAGACCGGAATGAAACTAATCCCAAACAAGGAACACAGTGAAAAAAACACAACAAAGACCAATGGGAGCAGGATTAGAACCAAAAAAGGATTCAAAACCTTTTGCAAAGTTCCAAGTTTGGTTCTGATTCTGGTTCTACTTCTGCTAGGAGGAAAAGCAAACAAAAGAGAAATCAAGGGAGAAATGATCCCAAGAGTGCAAGGTGAAACAAACAATCATAGAAAATGAACAAGACAAGAACGGGGTTGGGACCAAAAGCAAATCCGAACTTGGAACCTTCACAAAGTTCTGAGTCTAGTTTCCATTCCAGCTCCACTTCCACTAGACAAAAGGAACAAGGACCTAGGAGGAAAGAGAATAACTTCTAAGGCCCAAACAAAAAAACCAAGGACAAACAAAAACAAGGGGGACCCATTTTGAACAAAAACAAAATGGGGTGGTTATGCAAGGCATAATAAGAAGATGGGATTAATCAAGATTTTAAATGCATAAATGTTCCAATTAGAGGCTTAATTAAGTCCAATTTAATTAGGAGGTCCAAAAATAGCATGAAAATATCAAGGAGTACATTTTTTGACACTACACTCTTATATTTTTTCCTTTTGTTGTATTTTTTCCCTTTTTATGTATATTTCCCATTTCTTGAGATCCTTTGGGACTTAGATATCCATCTTCTCATTTCTAAGGTGAATACTTGAAATATTAAATTCTCTATTATCCTGTCCCAACAGTAGCTTATACTCACATTATTTTTTCCATAACTTTCACATAAAATAGAAAAATAACAAGAAATAGCATCCATTGATCTTGTTTATCCTTCAACCCTCTTCACATCTAATATAACCTCTTAAGCTATGGGGAACATGTGTCCCTATCAAGGTAGAGGTGAAACTACTCTACTTTCCCTTGGCTCAAAATATTAATGAGAGCTTATTCTAGGCTAAATAAGGTAAATTCAAAATTTTCCTGCTCAAAATAATAAAAGTTACCCTCAAAAAATAAATAGGAGCCTCCATGTTGACATTTTATCATTAGTAACTCAAGTTTCCTCTTCCACTTTGATGTTATTAATTTCAATCTTGGAGCTTTGGATCCTTGGACAGTTAATTCACCAATTGAGTATCATTATAAATATTTAGATCTTATTTATACAATACTTTTAATCAAAAGACTACCTTTTGTTGTCTTATTCATTTCTTTATCCCTATCATTTCCTTTCTTCTTCCCTCTTTTTAATCTCCTCCCAAGTTCACACTATTTACTCAAAACATTTTCTTGCACTTTTAGATTTTATTCATCTTCAACTCCATAACTTTTTACCCCTCTCTTTCCTAATTGGTAAGATTATTAGGCATGATTTTTATTTCAATTTTCATGTTTACTTTTAAATTAAATTTTAGAATATTATTGTTGTAGACACCTAAAAATGACCTAGGCCTGCAAGCTTCATTTTTACCACTTTTTTTGTTTTTGACTGCAGGAATCGGGTAGCACGACCCTTCATTTTTACCACTTTCATCCTAGCATAACTATGACATTTAATTATGTCCTTGGTCCACATTCGATTATTAATTAAATAATTTATAATTGTTTAATTAATTCATGTCTTTGTATTCTTCATGATTATTAAATAAATAAATTCTAATTATTTATTAAATACGTCATTAATTGGCTAAGTCTTCCCTTATTTAAATAAATTTCTTAATTTATTTAATTCCCCTTTCTCATATATTTCTTCCTGATTATTAAATAAATAAGTTTTATTTATTTACTTAATATGTCACTAACTGTCTTAATTAAATAAATCGATTAATTTATTTAATTAATTAGTCTTATCTTCTAAATTAAATAATTAAATTTAATTATTTAATTGCCGATTTAATATTCCTCTCATTTTAAATAAATCAATAATTTAAAATGTCATCTCAATCTGAACTGTCAGTCCATTTTGGTAAATAATCTGAAAAAGATTATTTATTATCTCATAAAATTATTAATTTGAATTAATTTAATTCAAATTAGTATCTAATCTTCTAAAAATCAAGTAATCGGGCAGATTCTTGATTTTTGAAATCGAATCTTCAATTCAAATATTATCTTCTTGATTTTTTGAATCTTGCAAATCAGGCAATCTTATCTTCTTGATTTTTCAAAAATATTTATTTCTTTAATTAATTTCCTCATTTATTCTCCATCGTCGATCCAATTATCTGAGATTTTATTCTGACCATTTGATTAAGGATTTTTCCCTAACCCTAATTAGGGATTCTCAAGTTTAATTTGGACCTTTCATTTTAGGTTCTCGTCATCAATTAATCTCGTCAGTCCATTCGAAATGGCATTTTCTATAAAATGAAATTTTCCTCTCACTTTTCGATTACACATGCACATCCTAAAATTTTAGATTGACGCACATAGTATAGGCATTTATTAGCTTGCACACTTAAGGCTTTTCATTCTTCAATTATTTTCATTGTTTGATCAAAGTCTTAGACATTGTCATTAGGTATAGGCATTTAGATTTTAATTAAATCCTTCGAAACTTGCTTTAGTCTTGTCTCTTGTCATAGTTGCTCATACACAAATCTGAGGGCATCTTTATTTATTGCAAGCTAGGAGGTGTAATGAAGGTTAACCATGGAGTATGAAGAGATCTGGTGATATAATCCCCTTTTGTTTTCATTGTATTCCTTTATGCTTCGTTATTTTCATTGGATATTGATGTTATTAATCTAACCAATCTAACAATCTATTTTTCCCCTGATTACATTGGTGAACCCGAATCCATTTTTCTAGTTTTCTGTACATTTTTTCTGTGTGTTTTTCTATTTTGCAAGTACAGGTATGGATAGACGCAACTATTTTTTAAAAATATCGTGATGCATTTGATGCATCACGACACATTCGCTGACAAAAGAGCCGTAATCGCCATGATACGCCGCAACTAATATCTGGAACGACGCATCTAATCAATCGAGCCACACTGAAGTCCAGAATGACGCAACTTCTCTATTGAGCCGCATCTGACTGGTAAATTTTTTTTGTCAATTTTGTCATTTTGATTCTCAGAGCTTAGTGTTTTCTGGTTTCTGTTTCTTTTCTGGTTTTCTGGTTTTCTGTTTTTCTGGTTTTGCATTCCTGCATGTTGGCTAGATTAGATTTTTTTGTGTTACTAATCTTCATTTGTAGTGTGTGGTGATCCCTATTCGTGTGTCAAAGACCATTGCATAAGGAACTACTAATCTTTTGTTTGTAGGTTCGAATGTCGAAGATGGAATAAACAAATATTGTGCTTGTTTTTCTTTCGTAGATTAGCAAACATTTGATTTTGGTGCATATAAAAAGAACACATGTCTTCTTTGATTGATTGTGTTTGCAAGATGGTAGGTGAGTATGCTCTCACTTGGTGCAAAACTCATGATCAGAAAACTAGACCTATCTTTATTTGTTTATTACCCTGACTTGGTATATCAGAGTATCCTCTCCCCTCGCGCTTTCGGGTGATCTTGGGTGTAAGAGAAATGGTTACCAACTCTAGAAATTGGGCCTGCCTGGGGATTTCATCACCCCAACACGACTCAAACCGACAACAGAGCTAAAACCAAGCTACCCCCAACCAGTATATAAATGTAAACCTTAACGGAAAACCTAAGGTTGCTTGTGCGGATGTGTCATACGGACGGAGTTGTACTCCCTTAAACCCAGTAGAGCTTAACCTCTTCAGGCTGGAGTGCCACCTTAATGGTGATTAATCTCTTTCCCCATGTATGGCCACTCGAACGGGGGTCCCTAACTAAAAACTCTTGTATAGAAAGCCAAAATCCTTCTATTTGCTAGCGCAGCACCAATCGGTGTGAAGGCATCCATACTTTCATAGTTTGTAGTAGAGGTGATCAGCTCTCCATGGGAGTTTCATGGGGGTTGGAAGCATGGTTGGCCTGAGAAGAGAGTGCACTGTAAGGGGGAGCTCGTGCAGCCAAGCTTCTGAATTCACACGCTACAGATATGCGGTTGGGGAAACCCATGTGGAATCTAGCGAATATTGTCATGGCCTAACCTAGGATCGTGCTTATTCGATGTGTGTTTGGTTACTTTTAAAATGCTGTGTTTGTCAAGTGTATTATGGTTCTATCATAGTTTGAAACAAAACATTCTCCAAACAGATCAAAATTTCCACCAAAACGACAAGAAAATTATTTTGAAATCAAACTGAGTCGCATCTGTCGAACCGCAACTGATTTTATGAAACGCAACTGCTCTATTAAACTGCATCTAAAACTTAGAACACTGCATCTATAGGCGTCGCGATGCATTTGAACACTGAAAAGTCGCATATGCTAAATCAAGTCGCATTTGATAGTCCAAAAGCCGCAATTGAAACATCGAACCGCATTTGCTAAACTGTGACGCATTTATAGATTCAAATGACACATTTGCTTGTCAAAATTTTAAACTTTACAGTCAAAACCTGAGGTCTTCAACTTGTCAACCATTTTTCAAAACACTATTTCCTAGAAGATTTTGTCAGAAACCAAACTTGAAATTGCTCAAAGTCTTGACCATTAGTTTGCATTTGTCACCATAGGTTTCATCATCCTTCATTCTTTTTCGTTGTATACATTTGGCATTAGATTATCCCTAGGTTCACATTTTTCATACTTAGGATTAGGAAAATCTTAAGCACACTTTGCAAAGTCATTGTTTTCGAAATTAGACTCTCTTGAACCAAGTTATCAAACCCCCTTTTTAGTCATTGTCCTCTTTTGTGAGATTTCTTCCAACTCAAAAGTCTAGTTAGGAAGACTCACTAGTCATTTAGACCTTGTCAACTTGTCATTTCCAACAAAGTCCTTTAGCAATCAAAATTGAAAACAAAGTTCTAGCTTAGAAGTGCTTAGATAACCTTGTCTTACATTGCTACACATTGCATATCCTATTCACGAAAATCCAAAAACATTAGTCATTCTAGATGTCATTTTGAACTTAGACTTCACGTAGTGTCATACTTGCATTTAGTTGTCATTCCCATTTGAGCAATCTCATTTATGGTCGAAACTAGACTTCAAATACAAAAGAGACAAATGGAAAACTTTCGACAAGATCCTACGTTTAATGTCAACAATCCTCCACATGACCCAAACTAGACCTTTTACGATCCATTTTCCAATTTAGACAATCAACCTCCAATAACAACACAATCCTCATCAAACACTCCATTCGAACAATTCTTGCAAAAAGATGAAAATGGCCAACTACTTCAGGAAAACATAGAGGCATTGACACAAGATCTAGAGGCTTGTCAGCTTGTTGAAGCAATGGTCCGTCAAGACAGAGACAGATTCTTAGCTATGCTCTTGAGTGAAGGAGCTAAGTTACCACAAGGATTTTACATTAACACGTTAAGTTTGACACATCCTGACCCTAATGCCAACAACGCACATAACATGTCACATAGTGGTCAACTTCCAAATACTATGAGCAATACTTCCTTTGGGACCACAACGACAGTGCATACCACTCCCAACGTCCCAAACACCCCCAACATCCCCAACACTACAAATATCATGACAGCCAATACCACGACAGTAAATGCCACGGGGGCATCATCAAGTCACAACAATCCCCCCTTCACAGCTCCATTTACTACAATGAGCACAACTTCGACATATCCGCTCAGTGGTATTTCACAAAATCCTTCAGGAGGAGCCACAAGACGTGTATTTATCCAAGGACAACAACAAAATGTTAACACGACAACACAATCAAATGTCATTGCCTCCCAAGGTACAAACACAAACGTTCCCCTTGTACAAAATCAACAATTCGTACAAGGCAGCCAAGTAACACAACCCATGAAATCATTGACCCACCATAACATTCATGGTCACAACATCCCCCAAATAACGACACACATGGCTGGGGAACACATCCCAACCTACTCATCTAGCATTCATACTCATCAACATGCACCCAATCATAACTTCCAATACCAACATGTCAATCCACACACGTCATACATACCACAACAATCCATACCACCACAATACACCAATATTCACGCACAACAAACAG
Source organism: Sequoia sempervirens (assembly GCA_007258455.2). Classification (NCBI taxonomy): domain Eukaryota; kingdom Viridiplantae; phylum Streptophyta; class Pinopsida; order Cupressales; family Cupressaceae; genus Sequoia; species Sequoia sempervirens. The sequence continues at coordinate 41,758 of VDFB02299958.1, read as the reverse complement.
GAACACATGGTGTACCAGGCAATCCAACGTACAGAAACATAAATGACCCTACCATGGATGACCTCAAAACAAGAGTGAGGGACATGGAGAAAACTATCCAAAACATGTACATTTTAGGCAAGAAATCAGAAATATCATATGACCTGAATGTCTACCCATTTGACACAAACTTATACATGCCTCCGTTTCTGCCAAGATATGTGTCACCCAACTTCACAAAATATAGAGGCAAGACAAATCCCATTGAACATGTTCGTGAATTCGCAACCAATTGTATGGACATCGCCTACGAACAAACATACTTGATGAGACTTTTTTCTAAAAGTCTAGCGGGTCAAGCCCTTGAATGGTTTTCAACTCAAAAGGATATCCAGACATGGGATGAGCTTAAACAAAAATTCATAAGAAATTACGCATACAACATTGACATGGATACCTCTATCACTAGCTTTTGCAATCTCATGCAAGAAGATTCTGGTGAGACATTTATTCCATTCTTTCAAAAATGGAGAAGCCTCGCTAGTCGATGTCACATCGACATCCCCGAAAGAGAAAAAGTCGACATGTTTGTCCAAACACTTTTAGGGCCCCTAAAATTTGCATTGCAAATACATTGTTGCACAAACTTCACAGAATTAGTTGAAAAAGGGGTCTAGATTGAGAAAGCCCTTATCGCAAAGGGAGAACTGAGATATGGTTCCAAAAACACAAATGTCAATCCACCCGCCGACAAAAACAAATATTGGGTTAAAAATAAGCACGTTACAAATGACGGTGTTGTCGATGCCAAGACTGCAAACACTGTAGGTCCTGTATTGGCCCTGAAAGGGGTTCAACAACAAAATAGACCAACAACGACATTAACACCTCCTCCCAATACTTCTTCAAACAACCAAAGTGGTCAAAACAATCAGGGACAATATCGTTAGATGAGACAATTTCCTAGGGGTCGCACATACACCCATTTGGGTGAACCCATTGAAGAAGTTCTTAAGAAATACCTCCAGCATGGGGTCATCATACTGCTAGAAATAAAATCGTATGACCCAAGACAATTCAAACCAACATGGTGGAATGACAATGCACTTTGTGAATACCATCGAGCCAAAGGGCATACAACCTCTAACCGTCGACAATTAAAAAACCTAATACAGGATCTTATTGAAAATCGCACCATCGAAGTAGGTGGATCGCAATTCACCTCGAATTCAGATCATACTATCCACAAGAATCCACTGTAGGACCATGGTTCTCATAATGCTTCCACGTCAGGTCTACAGAATAAAGCTAACTTCACCCAAGTCAAGTACGACTATTCTGGTGGACCTATTATAAACAATGTCCGAACTGAAAATGAATACATCGATACCATTACGGTTAGAAGAGCACCCCAATGTAACACTACTACTCGAAGTGGCAAGGTCACTATAGCTAGTCCACCTCCCACTAGACAAACCAAAATCACTATACCGGGCCCATCTGCTAAACAATCACAACCTGATCCATCTGCTAAACAGCCAAAACCTATCCCAACCACACAGTAATGGAAACCCAAAACTCAGTTCAACCTCATTGACCAGCTAGGAAAAATGCCCGCACAAATCTCTATACTTGAGCTACTTTGTATCTTTCCCGCACACAAAGATATCCTAGATAAAACTCTCCTAGAGTCGTCGGTCCCCAAGGACATCGATGTCAATCAATTTGAAACTATGGTGGGATATCTCACTACGCCGCACTACGTCACCTTCTTGGATCAAGATTACTCATCACATAAAACTAACCACAATGACACATTACACATAGAAACTTTTGTCCACAAGCACAAAGTTAGATGAGTTTTAGTAGATGGCGGAGCAGGATTGAACATATGCTCCCTCAAATTGGTTAAAGCTCTAGGGTTCTCTGATGCGTGTGTAGACCCAACGAAAAGTATAGTGATCAAAGAATACAATGACGAGGAACGCTCTTCATGTGGTGTTATCTCTCTCCCAATCAGAGTGGGACCGGTTATCGTGGACATGACTTGCAAGGTCCTGGATTTGGAACTACTGTATAACATATTGCTAGGTCATCCATGGATTCACGCCTTAAAAGTCATTCCATCTACATACCACCAATGCCTCAAGTTTCCATTTGACAGCACAAAAGTAACCATATACGGAGACCCTGACCCTTTCCAATATTGTACAAACTTAAGGGGTATCTCTGAAAACTGAGTACCTATTAACCGAGAAGCACCTGGCTCCTCGTCATCCAAGTATATCGACCCTTCCACACTCACGTCATCTTCCACATCCGCTCCATCCACGTCTTCTACCATACCACCACCTTCCACCAGCTCTAAGACTGAATCCACTATCAAAATCCAAGACCTTGGCTACGGAGAATTCAAACTGCACACAGCATACAACATAACAACAATGCCCAGGTCTCCCAAGGACTATGGTCAGCCATGTTTTAGAATGGAACCTTAGGAAACCTTCAAAGTTCCACCGAATACAGTTTTTATCAAGTGGGGAGACATGAGTGAGGAAGACCTTGCTAACATCACAGGATGGATCTATAAGGATACTGTTACACTACCCCCATTATCAGTTCAAATATATGGCAAAGGTTATGACATCATGAAGGCTAAAGGCTATGATGGTACTAGTGGCCTAGGAAAATATAAAATTGGTTGAAGGGAACCCATAGAAACTTTTCAAATTCTGAAGTATCTTGGATTAGGGTTTGGATCACTTACCAATGATGATCGACATACTTTTGGACTTTCAAATGAGCGAGTACATGCTTCTGACAGTGTCGAGACTACTAGGGAAACCCTCACCAAACAGACTCCCATGAGTGGGAATTTGGCTTAGAATGATCCCTAAGTGACTGTTGTCTTGATGATTTGTTTATCGAACCAGGGGAACTGACCTCTGAATAACGATTTTGGCAAACATTCAAAATTGAACAAGCACCAAATAGTCAAAGTCCCACTACCACCTCCCAGGACATACAACACTCATCATCTGAACCCCATTAGTCCAATCCATCCGAGGTATCAGACGACATTGACAACTAGGGCTCTACAACCTTCACTCCTTATTTTGACAACGAATATGACACTAGTGAAGGAGAATATTGGATAGAGTCTGATGTCGAGTTGGACGATGATAACCTCATATACAACATCACTGAACACATCTGTATGCTGTCTTCATCCTCACCCCAATTCACCAACATGGATGATGGCATATCCTTAGTTTACCCTGACCTATTCGATTGGGACCAGCAAGGACCGCCAGTGCTAGATACATTTCAGAACGATGAGGCAATTGCTGAATTTATGAGACTAAGAGAAGGCATACCCAGTGGGGACCACAAATCAAGATTTGCTATTGATTTAGACTGCACGGCATACTTCGGCAAGACTATTTAGTCCTCTAGTCGCAAAAGTAAAAGTAAAAATAAAACAAAAAGTGAAATGTCTCTAGGTGAAAACTGAAAGGCACCTCTTGACGATAAAATAGTAAAAATAAAGGACGTATTTGGGGGTGAAAACCTCTCTGAGGCACCCAAAGATGGAGGACTGGACTTTCTCCCTATGCAATAGGAGAAATCGGCTATGCTTATTGAGGACACAATAGAGGATAACATTTCAACTGTAGAAGGCCCCAAGATGGTCCTATTTGCGGCATCATTGACTGATGAAGAGAAACCAAAATTTCATAAATTCTTTGTAGAATAGAAAATTAACTTTGCATGGTCCTATGCTGACATGCCAAGATTGGACTCTGAATTGGTTCTGCATCATCTGCCACTATTACCCAATGCTAAACTAGTCAAGCAGAAGTTGCGCAAAATGCATCCCCAAGTTGCTCTATTGGTCAAGGCCAAGTTAAAGAAATTACTGGATGTTGGATTCATAAGGTCTATAGATTATGCTGAATGGATTTCCAACCTAGTGCCAGTGAGAAAGCCAAATGGGTTGATTCGTGTATGCACGAACTTCCGAGACCTAAATAAAGCTTGTCCAAAGGATGACTTTCCTTTGCCAAACATTGACATCATAGTTGACCTAACTGTAGGATATTAGATGCTATCCCTCATGGATGGTTTCTCCAGCTATAATCAGATCTGCATTGCTCCTAAGGATCAACACAAAATGACATTTACTTTCCCATGGGGTACATACTGTTGGAACGTCATGCCCTTTGGTCTCAAAAATGCAGGTTCCACGTATCATAGGGCTATGACCACGATCTTCTATGACATGATGCACAAAATAATGGAGGATTATGTAGATGACCTCTTGGCCAAATCAGCAACAAGGAAAGATCATTTGAAGGTACTCAACACAATTTTCAAGAGACTTGAAGAGTACAAAGTTTGATTAAACCCTAAGAAGTGTGTTTTTGGGGTCACATCAGGTAAACTCTTGGGGTACATAGTCTCCCGAAGAGGCATAGAGGTCGATCCAGCAAAGGTCAAAGAAATCATAGACATGCCTCCGCCTAGAGGGATCAATGAACTCAGAACTCTGTAAGGCAGAGTACAATCTATTCGTCGTTTCATAGCCCAATTGGCAGATAAGTGTCATCCATTTCAGTATCTGTTGCACAAGGGTATCCCCTTTGTATGGATGGGTAAATGTCAAGAGGCCTTCCAAAAAATCAAAGATTACCTGTTGTCAACACCAGTCCTCATGCCACCCATTCATGGAAAGCCGTTGATTCTATACATCTCAACTACTAGTTCAACACTGGGGGCGTTGCTAGCACATAATGATCATGAAGGAAAAGAAAGAGCAATCTATTACATCAGCCGCACACTGATAGGCTATGAGTTGAATTACACATACATTGAATGTGCATGGCTCACTGTTGTCTTTGCATCCCAGAAATTAAGACACTATATGCTCAGTCACCAGACATAGCTGGTTGCTAAGATTGACCCACTGAAATATCTACTAAGTTGGGCAGCATTAACAGGCCGCTTGGAAAAATGGGTCATGATACTAAGCGAGTATGAGATAGAATATTTTGAGCGTAAGGAAATAAAAGGGCAGGTAATAGCAGATCAACTGGCAAATGCACCAATCTAAGTCACTTATCCACTAGTAATTGATTTTCCTAATGAGTCCATTTTTCATGCAGAACTGGCGGCACCATGGAAGCTATATTTTGATGGGTTTTATACTGGTCATGGCTCAGGCGCTGGAATCTTGTTTATCACACCATAAGGGGATTCAATTCCTAACTGATCACTTTCCCTTGTCCAAATATGAAGCACTAGTCAGGCGCTGGAATCTTGTTTATCACACCATAAGGGGATTCAATTCCTAAGTCATTCAGGATCACTTTCCCTTGTAAAAATAACATTTCCAAATATGAAGCACTAGTCACAGGTCTCAAGTTGGCAATCAAATGGAAAATTCAGACGTTGCTTGTATTCGGGGATTCCCAGCTCATGATCAACCAAGTCAATGATGATTATGAAACAAAGGATGAGAAGTTGCTTCCCTACAAGAGGATGGTGGACAGTTTCCTGACATACTTCCAATTGATTTCTTTTGAACAAATCCCCAGGGCACAGAATAAGGCAGCTGATGCAATGCCCACTATTAGTTCTCTCTTGGACATCCCTAAAAAATGTGTCACAATTTGAGTTTTTAGTCGAACAGCTGTTGATTCCGGCATATGATATCCCATAATCAGAAATGGTTTGTGAACTTGTTGGTCCCAACTCTCCTTGGTACCAGGACATTTACGACTACCTAAAGTCTCAAACCCTTCCACTGAACCTGTCCAATAACCAAAGGAAGTTGTTCATTAGGAAATCTGCAAGGTATGCCATTGTCAGTGACACCTTATATCGCCGTAGTTTTGATGATACCCTCCTTAGATGTCTTGACACCGACGAAGCATGTACGATCTTACGAGAAGGGCATGACAGTATATGCGGATCTCATTTGAGTGGTCCTATTCTGGCTAAGAAGGTATTGAGACTCGGGTATTATTGGCCGACAATGGAAAAGGATGCCATTGAGTATGTCAGGACTTGTCACAAATGTCAAATTCATAGTGATTTGGTCCATGCTCCAGCACAAGAACTTCGGCCGATCACTTCTCCTTGGCCCTTTGCTCAATGGGGACTCAACCTCGTGGGTAAGATTCATCCAACCTCATCCAATGGCCACAAATTCATTATTACCACCATTGAGTATTTCACAAAGTGGATTGAAGCCATCCCATTAACATATATTACTGGCAAACAAATATCAAAGTTTATCCTTAATTACATCATTTGCTGGTATGGCCTTCGCAGTCCATCATCACTAACAACGGATGTCTGTTCAAAAACCAAGACGTACGTGAGTTATGTGAGCAATTCCATATCCAACACCACTTTTCATCTCCATACTACCCACAAGGAAACGACCAAGCTGAGGCGTCCAATAAAACCATTGTCAAAATTCTCAAAAAGACTATCAATGATGCTGGCCATGACTGGCACATACAACTCAACCCTGCTTTGTGGGTTTACCGAACTAGCATTCTTACGCCTACATGGGCCACCCCATTTTCCCTAGTCTTTGGCACTTAGGCCATCTTACCCATTGAGGTCGAAATTCCTTCGCTACGAGTCTCCCTGAAGGGCCTAACTAATTAAGAGGAGTACCGACAATCACGCTTGCATGAGCTGGAAATGCTGGAAGAAAGATGGAAAAATTCACTGAACCATCTCCAAGCATATCAGAACCGTCTTTGTCGCAACTACAATAAAAAACTTATGGTCAGAAAGTTCGACATTGGGGACCTGGTTCTCATACAGAACCCCAAGAACCAAGCTGATAGAGAAAAGCCAGGAAAATTTGAACCAAACTAGCTGGGTCCCTATATTATCATATCTTCTTTTGGTTCTGGAGCTTATCAATTAGCAACTCCAGATGGGGAACAATTGACAGAGCCCATCAACAGTTTACACCTCCAAAATTTCTACACATAGCATCAGAGGATGGAGCTAAAAGCCATAAAATCACAAAAAATATCAAAAAATTAAAAAATCGTCACCCTGATGAAAACCTGGCAAACAAGCATCTTGGTGACACCAAAAAAATCAAAAATTCAAGAAAATAGTAAAGAGAAAAATGATTCGTTCAATAGTGAAAACCTGGCAAACAGGCACTTTGGACAAGTACCATGGTGAAAACCTGGCAAACAGGTGCCATGCATAATCAATCATTACTCTGCCATCTACTGTCACTTTGTCTAACTTGGCCTAGGATGAAAGGTATGTTTTCCATTATTCTGCAAATCGCCATCACATCCTACCCTACCTGTCATAGTAGATAAATGATTGACATCAAGTCCTGACGACTATCTGTTTAGCAATTCAGCAGCATCCTATCCATATTCCTTGCAAATGGCTAAGTCTTAGACATGACTGGGGGAAAAATGTTTATCATGAAACTGCAGTGGATGTCACACATGATCTTGACAATTGGCAAAAAGTCCTGAAAAAAGACCAAAAACATCACCAAAAGTCCTGAAAAAAGACAAAAACATCGCAAAATGTCCTGAACAAAGATAAAAAAACATCACAAAATGTCCTGAACAAAGACCAAAAAACATCGCAAAATGTCCTAAAAGAGACCTAAAAATCATAAAATGTCCTGAAGAAAACCACAAACAAAAACATCAGACTGCTCAAAAAGCGCAAACACATTTGTCATCTCTTGTCAAAGTCAGTCATATCAATCAGTCCATGTCATTGTCGAACTACGTTGTCTCTGTGCACTTGCTACATAGGCAAGACTCACAGTTTGAGTCCTCGAGACATTAGGTCAGTCCTTTTAGGTTTGTCAGAATGGAATCATGACGCAAAATTTTCTCATCAAGACAAAGTCATTGGTCGTGTCGAACTACGAGGTCTCTGAGTGTATGACGTAGGCAAGGCCATCTGTTGATGATCCCCTGAGGCCGCACTAGGTCAGTCCATTAGGGTTCATGGCACTACACTGGCACACACGTCAAAAGTCTTCAATCAATTTCCACATGGAAAAGCTCCTCAAACAAAGCAAATCATGACAATCAGTTATTTCAATATGGCAATCTCATCAGCACATCACTCATATCATCAAGGCAATATCGACATATAGTCAAACATAAGTCAAACTCGGTCAAAGTAAGTCAAATCATCATAAATCGATCAAACTATCAAATTTCAGTTTGTCTTCAAATGAGTCCTTCTGAACAATAACCTCTATCATTTACCCCTTAGGATGTGTCCTTCCTAGGCGTCATCATCGTCATTCGACATTTTGAGTGATCCTCTTCACATCTAAAGATCACTCTTCATGACACTAGTATTCTTCAAATGTGTCCTTCTGAAGAACCAACTCTGTCATTTATGCCTTAGATGTGTCCTTCCTAGGCATCATCATTATTTCGAGGGACCCCTTACGACCATTAGGAATCAAATCCTCTTGTCATCGACATTATTCAAGATGTGTCCTTCTTGAATTCACCAATTCTCAACATTTTCCAAGGTCATCAAAACTTTAAACATTTCGACAACTCGACATTATCAAACATGGCATCTTGGCTTCAGAACAATGGATATCCAGATGCACTTGGCAAACACTTGACAATTGTCTTTTTAGTTTTTATCATGATATTAGTTTTTTAGCGAGATCCCACTAAGCAGGATTTAGAGAAGCAGTGACGTATCATGTCAATTGACACGCATGACTACTAGTTTCTCAGCGAGGTCCTGATTTTGGGATTTAGAAAAACAATGACATATCATGGTAAGGAATATTTCTTTTTGTATTTTGAAAATCATGCTACTAGTTTCTCAAGGATGTCCTGGAAACAGGATTTAGAGAAGTAGCAATGTTTCATGATTTGTCCTTGTCTTTTTTCTTCATGTGGTTGATTATGGAAAAAAGACTGGGGCAAGCACTCTCCTAGTATGAGTCATGATCATCCTTGTCTGTGACTGTTTGTCTTACATGATGGTACAACCTTGCACACCTTGATCTATGTCATATCATGGTGTTTCTTGGCCATTACAATAGTCTGCCCAATGATGATTAAGAGCAATAAATACTAATGTCCTATGGTAAAGTTTTGAAGGATTTGGTCTAGGAATTAACATGCATTTTCATTAGTCTGGTCATCTTCTCTTCTTCGATCTGGTCATCTTCTCTCATCAACCTCATTGTCTTCTCTTGTCTGCCTCATGATGATACCCTATGACATCCAAAAACATAAGTGCATACATGATCATATAAACATTGCATTAGGTCCATACATATATTATCCATGACATTAAATCATATACATATTAAAAAAAAATCATTATCATAATCATCAACACTGCATCTTTTACTAAATACATTATGCACATCATTAACATAGTCATATAAATAAGCATTGCATCATCATGGCATCAAAATCACAAATAGGCATCATAAGACATACATGGCATCATAAATTGAGCATCATACACCATCATACATATCATAAAGCATTAAAGAAAAAAGCATCGCATAACACATATAGGCCGCATCAAAACTACATCATCATATAGTATCATCTCAAAAATGTACAATGTCACAGGATAAAGTCATGGGATATCCCAAAAATGGAGCTCGCTAGCTCAAATAATATACATAGTGTGTCCTAATACAAGTACGCCCCTAGGATAGGCTCTCATCATCCCCTAGAGGTGAAGAATGTGGCAGCTGTGACTCTGAAATAGGCACTGAAACAATAGGTGGTCCTGTAGTAGCCTCTATCTATGATACTGATGGAACCACGAGTGAGGGTATCATCCTGATGGTAGCAAACACCTGTGAAGTCACTGCAGCCAGACTCTGAGAGGGGGACGGATCTGTCACTGGTGGCTAACCCGGTACTAATCTCTGCACTGAACCAGTCAACCCATGGTTGTGACCCAGAGTGTGCCTGCACGAATGATGTGACCTGTGCCCTGAAGTGTGCCTTGTCGAGGTAGACCCTTCGACACTAGTATGGTTCCTGGTACCACTGCCACTGCCTAACCTGTGTCCACTACCTATCCTCGTCTGTGATCAGGACAAGGTAGGATCCCGTTGCTTTGGTAGCACTGCTTGCTCATATAGGGTCCTGTACTACCCTAGTCCGGTGCTCACCCTGCCAAGCTCACGAGCCATGTCTCCCATAGGCCCTGTGCACAATGTTGCAAACTCTGTACACCACTCGGCTACATCCTACTAGCGGATCACCACCTGATCTCACTCCACCCGGGCTACCTCCAATGCTGACTGTAAAGATCAGACCTGTGCCAGGCTGGCATCCAATCTCTACTATAGGTCTACCACCCTCTGATCTGTTGTGGTATCTTGGGGCAGTCCTGAGCTGGAGGGTATCTCCTCCTCCCCCTCTACCATCTGCTATCGGAGTAGTCTCTCAGCCTCATCTATGGTATCATCCTCCTCATCATCATCATTGGCCTTCGTCTCTTCCTGTCCTGCCACCTCCACCTCCTACTGACCTCCCACTGCTACCTCCTCCTCCTGCCCAACCATGTCCACCTCCTCCTCCTGTCTTGCCACCTCCACATCCTCCTGTCCTCTAACCTCCACCTCCTCCTGCCTCCCCTCCTCGTGCCTCTCTGCCTCTGCCTCCTCCTCATGCCTCTCCTCGTGCCTCTCCTCCTCATGCCTCTCCTCACCCTCTCCCTCCTATCTAGGTTGCTCCTCCCTCTCCCCCTCCTCACCAACCTTGGGGATAGCATCTAAGGCTACCCTCGCTACGCACTGTAGCACCCTCTGGCCCTGCGCCTAACCGTTTCGCCTCTGCCTCCGGCAGTCTCTGCTATCATCTCCCCCTGCCTCCGTCTCTGCCTCCATCTCCACCCCTACCTCCATCTCCACCCCTCCCTCTGTCTCCACCCCTGCCTCCATCTTTGCCTCTGTCTCCACCCCTCCCTCCATCTCCATCTTTTCCCCTACCTCTACCTCTCCCTCTGCCTCCATCTCTGCCTCTGCCACCTCGCCTAGCTCGTGGCACCCGTAGAATAACTGATCATCTATCTACTGGTGCTGGCCCATCAGGATCTATCAGTGGCACTAGTCTACATGCCTGCCACCATAAATCATAAGCTGGTGTCATCTCAGGATCAGCTGCTCCACCTCTCCATCCCCATGTCTGGGCTACTAGCCCGTCAATCTGCTGTGTCGCAAATGCCACTGGGATGGCTGACCCCCATGGATACTCTTTGGAAGACCTGGCATACTCTGTTGTCCCCACAGGTACATCCTACTGCTCCCCGAACTGCCTGAGGACATGCTGTGGGAGGTACATCTCAATGATCAATGACGTCTACACTGTCCTGCCAATCAGATACCTATACTGTCTGTAGAAGCTGAGGTGCTCGTCCTCATCGTCCCATGCCTCACAATCTTTGTACGGTCTCCAGATGAATGTCACCATGGTGTTGATCCTATCACACCACCAACCAGTCTCACCCATCCGTGTCTGTTGTAGTGCACTAGCGTAATAATAGGCATAAGGCATCCCCTCAGCCAGTTGTGGTCTCTCAATGGGAGGGCAGAATATGGCGATGTGCTCCTAGGCCCAGATCATCATCAGTGTCATCTTGCAGGAGATGCTCTCTCCTCCCCTATAAGCAACATCATGTAGCTTATGGTAGAGTGTCCCAAGTAAGCAAAGACCCCAAGCATAAACGGTCCTGTCTTATCGCAGGCCAACAAGGACGTCCCCCCAACCAATCAGAAATCCATGTCCTTGGTGGTCTGGAATCAGGATACCAACAATTAAAGTCGCCAAAAAGGCATCGAAGCGACCATAGTGATCCGCCATGAACTCCCACTTGATCTCATAGCCCTGAATGCCTAGTCCAGCACCCTGATCTTGATAGTAGGCATGAAAGGTCTGCTCACCATGCCGCAGATCATAGACGATCTGCTCCCCTCGAATAGGTACTCAGAGAATATGGTAGACGTCCTCTAGAGTAATGGTGGCCTCACCTGTCGGTAGGTGGAAGGAACAAGTCTTAGAATGCCACTGCTCGCACAATGCATTCAATAATCCCCTGTTCGCCCAAATGGTGGGCATGAACGCAACATAGAATAAACCCAGTCGCATCAATCATCGCCACTCTCATTGGCCCAATTGATCAGCAAACTAAAATGTCGTCGGTCTGCTCTCTCTCATATAAATAGGGGCAAGCTGCCTACAAAAATTTGAAAAATGCATCAGTACTTTTTGGACAACTGTCAGCATCATGGAAAGCATCTAAGGTCACGCAAACATCAAAACAAGCTCTATTCAAGATACAAGCAATTGCGTCGCAACCAAGCAATTGTGTCGTAAAAAGTCAATTGCGTCATTCCAAACATCAAATGCGGCTTAACAGGTCAATTGGGTCGCATTATATCACTTGCGTCACAAAATTTTGCAAATGCATCGTAACATGAGGAATGCAACTCGCCTTGGTGACTACATCACTCAAAACAACGATTGCATTGTAAAATGGCGTTTACAGCATTCTAGCAGTCAAATGTGACTCGATAAGTAGCTCGCGTCACACGGATTGTCAAATGTGGTGCAAACCACCAACGCAACCTATTTTGTTTTGACACTTGCATCGCGACGCATCAAATGCGTCAAACGCGCAAACAATTGCGGCTTACGCGAACGCATATGTGTCACAGCGTAGACATTAAATATCCTAGAAAGCTCAAAATGGCACACAAAATGATAAAATGACAAAGTGAGTTAAAGGTACTTATCACTGGCTCTAAGCCCTCTGGCCGTCTGAAGGTCCTCACGATCTCCCTGCGGTGCTCTAACACTGGAATAACCATAATTGCTGTTGCACCTTTCGCTCTGAACTCTTGAATTTCGCAAGGTAAATAGTAAAAGTGAATTGACTTTTACCCCTTTGTCAACCTATTTATAAAGTCAAAATGATATTTTTCAAACAAGGTCAATACTGGAGGCTCATTTGACCACCTTTGACTTCCTCGTTAGGTACTTTAAACATGTTAGAATCCAAAACCGACTGCATCGTTGTTTTTCTGGTCATTAAATTGATTTATCAGGACCATTTGCAAATTTTTTTGTCACCAACCCAAAATTTGAAAATTTCCCGAGGGGGCAATGATACTTCGTACCTTCGTTGGGGCATATTCTTGGCTTATTTTTCTTTGTCAGAACGCGACAAGCGACATTATGACAAAGAGGGGCAAAATGTAGACACCTAAAAATGACCTAGGCCTGCAAGCTTCATTTTTACCACTTTCGTCCTAGCATAACTATGACATTTAATTATGTCCTTGGTCCACATTCGATTATTAATTAAATAATTTATAATTGTTTAATTAATTCATGTCTTTGTATTCTTCATGATTATTAAATAAATAAATTCTAATTATTTATTAAATACGTCATTAATTGGCTAAGTCTTCCCTTAATTAAATAAATTTATTAATTTATTTAATTCCCCTTTCTCATATATTTCTTCTTGATTATTAAATAAATAAGTTTTATTTATTTACTTAATATGTCACTAACTGTCTTAATTAAATAAATTGATTAATTTATTTAATTAATTAGTCTTATCTTCTAAATTAAATAATTAAATTTAATTATTTAATTGCCAATTTAATATTCCTCTCATTTTAAATAAATCAATTATTTAAAATGTCATCTCAATCTGAACTGTCCGTCCATTTTGGTAAATAATCTGAAAAAGATTATTTATTATCTCATAAAATCATTAATTTGAATTAATTTAATTCAAATTAGTATCTAATCTTCTAAAAATCAAGTAATTGGGCAGATTCTTGATTTTGGAAATTGAATCTTTAGTTCAAATCTTATCTTCTTGATTTTTCAAAAATCTTTATTTCTTTAATTAATTTCCTCATTTATTCTCCACTGTCGATCCGATTATCTGAGATTTTATTCTAACCATTTGATTAAGGATTTTGCCCTACCCCTAATTAGGGATTCTCAGGTTTAATCTGGACCTTTCATTTTAGGTTCTTGTCATCAATTAATCTCGTCCGTCCATTTGAAATGGCATTTTCTATAAAATGACTTTTTTCTCTCACTTTTCGATTACACATGCACATCCTAAAATTTTAGATTGACACACATATTATAGGCATTTATTAGCTTGCACACTTAAGGATTTTCATTCTTCAATTATTGTCATTGTTTGATCAAAGTCTTAGACATTGTCATTAGGTATAGGCATTTAGATTTTAATTAAATCCTTCGAAACTTGCTTTAGTCTTGTCTCTTGTCATAGTTGCTCATACACAAATCTGAGGGCATCTTTATTTACTGCAAGCTAGGAGGTGAAACGAAGGTTAACCATGGAGTATGAAGAGATCTGGTGATATAATCCCCTTTTGTTTTCATTGTATTCCTTTGTGCTTCGTTATTTTCATTGGATATTGATGTTATTAATCTAACCAATCTAACAATCTATTTTTCCATTGATTACAATTGTTACTATCATGATTATGTGGATCCATTTTTAAATTACCCAAAATAATGATAAACAAAAAAACTTTCCATTTGGTATAATCACCTTATATGGTTTCCATTGGTAAATTATAAATTGTAAAACATTTCAAGACAATTCTATATGGATTAGATATGTGAGAAAATTTTAAATATAGATAAACATGTCAATAAAAAATCACATAAAACCTCTCTTAATTTTGAGACAAAACATTAGTGATTCTATTGAGGTACCTTCACAAGTTCCCTCTCAAAATATTAGTCACATAGCTTCTAATTTGACATTCTTCCAAGATTATATATTGTGGTACTCAATTTTTATTAAATTTAGGATTGAATATCTATGTTTTCCTCTCTTTGTTACACACATTTCCTTTGTTATTTAACACTAGGGTTCCATAATTTTTCCTAATTGTTCTTGTTTTTTACACACTTGCAATTAGTGAGACTTAGTGGATCCAATGTCTCAACCAGAACAATTGATAAATTTAAGAATATGTGAATATTATATACCTAGACACCAAGCTTGTGGTCAAAAAGTTACTATATAGACACACTAAGTCTTACTCCCACAAACCACCATCTTTTTTTAATTATCTTTTACTTATAATAAAAATATAAACCTAAATGCTAGCAAAAGAAAATTATGCATGCAATTCTCAATGGCTCACCATATTGTAGAATGATGATTGACCTTAGATCTCTAATGAATATTGCAATCAAAATAAATATTCCAAGATAGAATCAATATGAAAATAAATATACATAAATAAGTGCTCTTTTTACTAATAAGGATGAATTTGACAACAAAGAAGCAATTATAGAAAGTATCAACCTCATGAAATCCCATCATATGCTATGCTCTCAACACTTAAACCCACCCCTTTGCATATGATGTCTATCCTAATACTTACTATGTTGTCACCCTCTATTCACTATTGTCATGCCTTTGTGCAAGTTCTTCGACCTGTGTACAGGACTGTCCTAAGTCTTTGCAAAGTGACTACACCATATGTTCAAACATTGTGTTCTTGAAACCTTTATGACCAAAAAAAATGTAATTTGTACATTAACTTAACTATACATCTAAACTTGTCTTTGGCTTACTTTGTGAAATGATGTATTAAATGTACAAAATAAATCACTATGGGAAATAACTATAATGAAAGCTTGTAACAGCTCATTATGTTTATTTAACTACTAGAAATTTATGTCTTTGATCTTGTTGTTCCATCATGCATATCAGAAACACATGCTCATACTGCACTTTGCAATTAGTTTTAACACAATGATATTGTATGCATCCTGAATATTTTCCTTGAACAAATATATGGCACTTATGATAGTGACTAAAAAATTACTATCATATATGATGTATGGTTGTTTGAGGGAACCATAATGAGATGAATTATCTTTCTATGCATCTACAAATCGCAATAAGGTAGCATGTTGGGCTCAACCCTCGTGGGAGCCACATTTAACCCACATGCTAAGATTTGATAAAATAGTAACATTGATTTTCCTGTATATGCACATGAAGCACACATGTTAGAAAAGAAAATGCATGTTTTAGGTGTGTATGTTGATCAGATGGTTTTCCTAGACACTTAAAGTATGATTTTTTTTTATGTAATGCACATTGAGATTAGTCTATACATGCATAGGTGTATGTTCATATAACGTTTGTGATCTTTTATTGCTTAGAGCATTGCTCTGACACCATTGCAATTCTTGGATGTAGGAACTAGGAGCAATGAGGAACTAGGATGGACAAGCAACTTAGATTAGTAGCAAAGTGAGACAACACACCTTGAACCAATCATTCTTAGGCAATGACTGATTACTCTCTTTATATGCACATATTTACATTTACTTATTCATTTATATGCCTTTTTCAATTTTTATTGAATAAGAAAAAGTTAATCTCACAGCTTGTGTGACACAATTAACATTCTTACATTCAATAAAGATTACTTCTTAGAAAGATTTGTGTAAACATTTTCTTTGTTACATGCACTTGTATAAATGCAATGATCTGTTACAATAATCTTGTAATCTTTTTTCATTTTTCTATTTATACAATTGAATGGAATGCAAGAAAACTAATAAAGTGTATCTTTTCTCTTAGTTTGAAATCTAAGAGCTCTACCTAAATGAGCTATTAGTAAAATTTAGGTAATATTTTTCACGACATCTGCTATGTGGTTTCCTACAAAACATCTTGATCAATTGCCTAGGCTTGTCTATTGGGCATAGATTCACTCAGTAAACTTAGAGATAGACCTACAACAACAGCTTTGGATATGACTGTAACTCATGAAATAGATCAGATTGCCTTGGAAATTTATTGAAAATAGGAAAACTATAGAAGGGAAAATATTTAATTGTAGTAGAACAAAACTTAGGGAATTGAAACTTGTAGCTAAACCTATTCTAACCTACCCTAAACTGAGACAAAACTACTTAAATGAACCCATTTATCGGAAGAATAAAATAGCTGCCCGTTCTTCTCAATATGTAGTGATTTCCATGCATGATAGCAACTAAGAACATATGAAACACAAAAATATGTTCAAGAAGTTGATGCACTACCTCTTGAAAAAGATAAAGAGATTCACTAACCTCCTTAAATAGATCATATGTAATGTTACTTAAAAGAGGATAAGTGAGTTGAACGTACTCTTGTTCATTTGCAAGTGCATCCTTGATGACATTTTTAGTCATATTTTCATGCTTGGCTATCTGTGCTTATTTGGAATCCATGTTGGCTAAGTATCTTATGGGGTAGCCTCTTGTAAGGGCAAAGCTTGAGATTTCCTTTTTGATCTCTTGCTCATGAACTACTATTTTATGACCTTGTCGGCTAGAAAGGTCTAACCCCAGTGGCTGACTTGGTGGAAAAATGGCAACCTCTTTGGTATGCTCATGCTTTCCCGAATGAACACTCATTCCTTCAATGGAGAAAAATGAGGTGGATTCCTCCAACACACTTTCAATCAATACACCAGCCTCTAGCTATTTTATATGCCAGAAAGGAAGTTTCTCATAATTCTCATTACCTCTCGAAGAAAGACATTCCAATTCAAGCTTGTCTTCATCAATGAAAGAAGGAAAGTGTTCAAACAATAAAGAATCCTCATCTAACCAACCTTCAATTGGTATATTAGCTTCCAACTCTTTTGCATAGTAGAAAGGAATCTCCTCCAAATAGCTAGGACCTTGCAAATTAGGTTTATGAAGAGTCTCTTGATTTAAAGGAATGGATTCCTCCTATTTTAGCAATTGTTCAATCTTGTGAACATGTTCTAGTTAACCACAAGTGATTACTTCTTACTATTTTCCACCAAACTTTGAACAGAATTGTTGAATTATGTCTATGCACAACTCTTCATAGAGCTCAACATTAGCATTTTCAATTAAAACATGCTCGAAGACATCGAAGCTCTCACCTTGGGGAATAGTATCAGGTTCAGTTTCAGGCTCTTCTTCATGAGTTAAGCCTTCATTGTCTTGTTGATTGCCATCAATAAGTAATCCACCAATGTCTTCTTGCTATTCTAGAATAGTTTCACTATCGTGGAGAGATTTTCTTTGTGTTAATCGATACTCCTCCAAAGCCATTTGCAACAAATCTGGAATTCTAGTCTCCTCCATGGTTAATGAACTATCTTGGTCACAATTCTACTTTTCTTCTGCAATAGCTCTTTGTTTTTCAAGACCTTCTTCAAATATCCTTTTTTGAAAATCATCCATTAGTTGGTGTTGATAATTTGAGTAAGCTTGACTACTTTGTACTCAAGTAGACAACAACTTCATTTTCCCTTCCTTAGTAGCTATCTCTCATTCTATACCTTCTTGAAATTGCAGCCTAAGTGTCTTCAACTTTTGGTCACAAAAATAGGCTTGTTCGACCTTCTTGTTACTATATAATGGTCTTTTTCTACTTCTTGACATCAACCAACATTTTATTCATGTGAGAGAACACCTTGATAATATCATTAATCTTCATAAAATCAAGATTTTGGCTCAAATCCCACAACATATGGTCAAACTATTGGATCAAAACCAATACATTCTGATAAGGGTGTTCTTTAGGTTGGTTATGTGAATAATCATGCTGATTAGCATCAATAACCTCTTCTTGAGACTGATTTTGATCATATATTGGCTGATACAAAGGTTGAGTAGGAGTGGGAAGGTGAAAAACATAAAAAAAAAACAAGTTTCTCTATATAACATGACAAATAAGAGGACATATTTGCATAAGTCTCATGGAATGGAGGTGGAAAACCACTAAATTGTTGATAACTAGACATTGCATAGATAAGACATGAAACATAGCAAGCCTAAAGAAAAAACCTTATTAATTGTAGATAACTGGACTACTGAAACCAGTAGTTATGAAGTTGGAGTTGCAATGGTGTTGTTCAAATTTCCTCCCAAAACTAATAATACTGAGAAAACCACCAGATTTCTCAATATTTTGAAGTTCTCAATGATGCATTGGTACTTTCCCGCTACTTTTCAAACACAGTCGCAAGATATATTTTTGGTAAACCTTTGAAAGGCTTGAAATTCACTGGATGCATATCAAAACCAGGAAATAAACATGTAACTTCTAAGCTGTCAGTTTGACAATCCCACAAGGCATGCCAAAACTATTATCTCTTAAACTTGCACGTGAACTGAGTTGTGAAACTCAGTTACCTAGAGAAACATGGGAGAACTCTCGGGTTGTGGGTCACCCAAAATGAGAATGAACCTCTGGATAAGCCAACCTCTTAGCTAGTAATCACCTAAAACTAATCATTGGCAAGGAAAAGGGAAGAAGGATATGCATAAACTGAAGAAGTAATATTCAAAAACTAAGGTCATACACCAAAACTACCTAGAGCCTACATATACAACTTGTATGCACAATTCCAACAATGACTGAAACTAGATTACACAACTCACTTTTCATTTGTCTTTACATTAGTAATTTATAAAGAGGTTAGGATGCTAAAACACTTAGAGGGAAATAAATCTCACAGCTAAAAGTGACTGCACCTATAACACTAATTATAACCTACAATAACATATATCTCTGCAAAAGCTATTGAATTTAAGACAAAATCACAAGGAAAAGAATAATATTTCACAAGAAATTCAATCAATCAATAAGGGAACACAATAAAGCATAGAGTGAGAAGGAAAAATACTCAATATCATTGATTTCTAAGGCCTTCACTAGTATACATGCTAAGAAAATGAGTTACAAAAGCATTGTCTTTTCTTCAAAGGACTCAAAATTCATAGAGAAAAAAATAACTACTAAGAACTAACTCCAAATGAGTCACATAGGTGATTATATCTCAACTCTCCACCAAGATCCACCAAAATAGCTCCTGGAAACTTCTTGGGTTGTATTCACTCAAAAATCCCCAAAAATAGCAACTAAAACTTTATCAAAGGAGCTCCCATGTGTGGGAAAAAGTCAAATGTGACCTTGTCAAACATGATGACTCTTCAAAACACCCTCCAAAAGCTCCAATTTTTCCTAAAAAGTAATTAAACATTCCTATATTCCCTCCTCATGTTGACAAACTGAAATCAACTTCCCTATATTCCCTGAAAATCATAAAATCCATTCATATCTCTCTTGTGACTAGGTCATATCATACAGATAAACACATCTTTCCTCCATCATCATGAGTTGAAAATTTCCTCTTGCTTTAATTGTGCATGTATTTAAAACAATAATTTTGATGAAGTAATTTATAATGCATTACTTGATCAAAAATTGCTTTGCAATTTGAATTCAATGCAAAAATTAAAAGAAAAAATACAACTAAGTCTTAAAAGACTTAGATACTATGCATAAGAGAAAATAAAAGGCATAGGACAGCCTACGGGGTATTAGTTTGCATCATAATTTTTGTTAAGAGAATGATGAAAATTTCATCAAAATTTTAGGGCATTGCAAAACCTAAGAAAAAATTGGATTCCAAAATGAAAAACTCATTTAATTTTTTTTTAATCTTCTTGATGAAGCTATCCTGCCAACATGAGCAACCTAGGGTTTTAGAGTTTGGGACTTGTAAATTTTCTATTTATTTTTTTTTCTGATTTTTTGAAGATTTCCATATAGAAATGTGTGGTAAGCCTTTCTTGGTACAAAGTGGATATTTCTATTTCATTTCAAAGTGTATTTTTAGACTTATAGTCGTGACCTGCATTATATTTTGATGTAACTTTTCTCTGTGTTTTCTCTATTGATGTTTCCATGTATTTTGAGCCCGCCATGGAATAGAATTGGCTGGGTATTGAGTTTTTCTTGAAGTTTATGTTGTTAGGGCATTTGAATACATCTTCAAAATAAAATATGGTAAGTTTCTCCTTCACCATTTGACGTCTAATCATCCTTTGTTTTGTGCTGGTAAATGCTCAAAAAATGGTCCCAACAAAAGGAAAAATAATGATTATATGTTCTTTTTCCTTTTCATTGTATTTCTCTTGTTTGAAGATCGTGGCCATGCAGCTATGTTTCACCATTCAAGGATGTGAAGGAATATTTGTGTATTCTTGGGTATGTGTAGGATCATCATGGAAAAAATAGGCCCTTAAATGGCAAAAAAATCAAAAAAATCAGAGTTAGGCATATTGACATAAAATTTTGAATAAGTTATCTATATTATTTCAAAAATATGTAAGAATAGAATCTATAGAAAATTGAATGTAGTTTCTAAACTACTAGGTTTGTTTATTGCTAGACGACTTCTGATTGTGTAAGAGTTTTTTGCATCAACGTTTCGGATCACACTTCGTGATCCATCATCAGGATAGTTGATGCAAAAAACTCTTACACAATCAAATCCAGAAGTCGTCTAGCAATAATCAATATGGATTGTGGAAATGTGATAACTTTACTAGGTTTGTTTAAAAAAAAAGAAATTCTATTTGGTGAAAATTTGAAATTTCAATGCAGTAGTACTTAAATTTCTGGGAAAAAATAAGAAGTAGGTGTTTGTTTGACCACCCTAACCACAATAAAATAATAATATTTTTTATATGATTTTAGATATAAGTAGAGGACTCATTTCTAGAGGTGATGCATATTATTTTGTAATTTTTTTCCAAGTAAATAATTAATTATGTTTTTTTTATTACAACTTTTACAAAATATAAAAAACTCGTATGCTTGACCACCTTAACTTGGGTAAAACTTCATGAAATTCAATTTTTCTTTTTTTTAATCCTATAGTATGCAAAGCATAGAATGTGATGCATGTCTTAGATTCAAAAAATGTGATACCATTTGAAAAATATAGATGTTTTTCAATCATTCTATCAATGAGGACTTTAATCGTAATTTAAATAGAAAATGTATAATAATTAATTATTAAATTCAAAGTAAAGAATAATTTATATTGGTGGAAAGTTGAGAATCTCCTTTAAAAATCCTTTTCATTTCATTAATTTTGGGTAAAAAGAAAGTCATCAACCACATACCCATCATATTGCCACTTCTTGGCCCATCATGGTCCTTCACATACCCTCTTACATATCCTTTGGGTTTGATATTTCTCTCAATCCGTGACTTCAAATTTTTGTATTTGTTGAAAATTTCATTCCTATTTGCAAAATATAAAGGCTTTGTTGTTTCGATGGTTGTAGGTATCAACGTTTTTCTTTTGGATTTATCCTAAACCCATGACTTGAAGGCTTCACTCCACATTCTTTTCATACCTTGTAGCTATAATTTCTTCATAAAAACATTTACCAAATTTGTAGCTTACTGTATTGTACTCGATGGCTTTAATCTCTAATGCACTTTTACTCTATGCATATTCTATTCTTTTTTCTCCATCAATTACTCATTCATTGATCTCTTCCTTCTCTTGGATGTTTCCCTGTGATTTGAAAGTGACGAAAAGAAAAAGATTTGGCTAAATGATCCAATGTAATTTCATAGCATGGGCGTAATATGGAGTCTTAATATATTCTTGAAGAATGTATGTTTGCATGACTATCTTCCCTGACTTGGAAACTATCTTTGCCACTGTATGCTTAGTTTACATCATCATAGTTATCTATGCTCCTTTCCTTCATGATTGTCACTGAACTATCACTAAAATTGATAATTCACTTCATTCAATATAAGGAATATATAGGTCAACCTCATGAAATCCCATCATATGCTATGCTCTCAACACTTAAACATGCCCCTTTGCATGTGTTGTATGTCCTAGTACTTACTATGATGTCACCCTCTATTCACTATTCTCATCCCTTTGTGCAAGGTCTTGGACCTATGGATAGGATTGTCCTAAGTCTTTGCAAAGTGACTGCCCCCATATGTTCAAACATTATGTTGTTCTTGAAACCTTTATGACCCAAACAAACTGCCATTTGTACATTAACTTAACTGTACATCTAAACTTGTCTTTGGATTACTTTGGGTAGTGATCTATTAAATGTACAAAATGAATCACTATGTGAAATAATTGTAATGAAATCTTGTAACAACTCATTATGTTTATATGACTGTTGGAAATTTATGTCTTTGATATTGTTGTTTTGTCATGCATATCAAAAACACATACTCATACTACACTTTGCAATTAGTTTTAACACAATGATATTGTATGCATCCTTAAGTTTTTCCTTGAACAAATATATGACACTTATGATAGTGACGAAAAACTTATTATCATATATGATGTATGGTTGTTTGAGGGAACCATAAAGAGAAATTATATTTCTATGCTTCTACAAAGCACAATAAGGCAACATGTTGGGCTAAACCTTCGCAGCAACCACGTTTAACCCACATGTTGAAATTTGATAAAATAGTAGCATTGATTTTCGTGTATCTGCACATGAAGCACATAATAGAAAACAAAATGCATGTTTTAGGTGTGTATGTTGATCAAATGGTTTTCCTAGACACCTAAAGTATGCATTTTTTATTTAATGCATATTGAGGTTAGTCTATACATGCATAGGTGTATGTTCATATAATTTTTGTGATCTTTGATTGCTTAGAGCATTGCTCTAACACCATTGTGATTGTTAGATGCAAGAACTAGGAGCAATGAGGAACTAGGATGGACAAGCAGCTTGGATCAATAGCAAAGCAAGACAACACACCTTGAACCAGTCATTCTCAGGCAATGACTAGTTACTCTCTTTATATGCACATATTCACATTTACTTATTCATGTATATGCCTTTCTTAATTTGTATTTAATAAGAAAAAAATAATCTCACAGCTCGTGTGAGAAAATTAACATTCTTACATTAAATAAAGATTACTTCTTTGAAAGATTTTGTAAATCTTTTCTTTGTTACATGTACTTGTATAAATGCAATGATCTGTTATAATAATCTTGTAATCTTTTCTAATTTTTCTATTTATACAATTCAATGTAATGTAGGAAAACTAATAAAATGTACCTTTTCTCTTAGTTTGAAATCTAAGAGCTCTACCTGAATGAGCTATTAGTGAAATTTAGGTAATAGAAAGCAACAATTTGATTGGGCAATGATATTGTTGGATAGCCTTCACAATCAAATGATTAAGGTGAATCAAACAAAGACCTTCTTCATGACTTCATATGTTGTATATGTTGCTGCAAGGATGGGTATATTTCCTAGGTTGAATGTAGTGGGAGCATTAAGGGAAGCTCCTAGACAGAAGAAGGCATGGGAGAATTATGATCAGTTAACCTGACAAACATCAAAGTTGTATTATAGAAGAGTTAATGATGCATTCCTTTATGTCATCATTAACCAGCTGGCTAGAGATGTTGGATAAAAGTTGAGTAGAGATTTCATGGCTTTTATTGTTGAATGGGTACGTTGGTATATCCAATACCCCAAGTTCTCTTACTTTCAATTGGAAGGATTTGATGAACATCCTCACCTACTCCCAAGATGTTGCAATGATAGGTTTTTCCTCATGGAATTCATATATCAAGCCTTGGTAGTCAATGCCAAATTTGTAGGTAAACATAAAAAAGGATGCCACAAGTTTCTCATGAATTTGGGGGAATACATTTGTTTTCATCTTGTGGCTGCAAAAGCAGTATGTGATGAGTTGATTCACTTAAGGTTTGGCTTGTATGCATCCTGAAGGCATTTTGATCCAAAACATAAGATGAATGGCTTGCTTCCTACCATTTTTTAGAAGCATTTTAATATATTCAAAGATTTTTTGATGGATTTTCAAATGAGTATGATGTAAAAAAGATAAGCTATGAAAGGATTCCTATTCCATTGATGATTGAGTTTGGAGTAAAAGAGGACATTCCTAATACACTATCTGATGATGGTGTGGTTTTTGATCCTAGCTATGAGGTAGAGAAAATTGGTACCAAGAGCTTGAACCCCATCAATTGGGATGAGGAATAATTTATTGATATTAAACAAATGTCTATTACATTCATGGATATGAGTATCCAGTGGACCTAGTGATGAGGATAAAGGAGCTAGAGGCTACAACTTCAAAGAAGAGGAAAAAACAAGGCACCCAAGGATACAAGAGAAAAAAGAGGAGAATAGCTCCTAAGGAACAATTAGAATATCTCCCTCCTAGTTCTGGAGGAGAGGCTAGTCCAAAAATACCTACCCTAGATACTCATGGGCCACAAGGAGAAGAAGCTACTACTACTGGTGATGGAACTTCATCTCAACCTCTCCTTCTAGAAGAGTCGACTGGGGAAGTTCCTCAAGGAATCCTTCATGATCAAGCTAGAAAGGATAAACAAAAGGAAATGGAGGTTTAAATTCATGACATTAATTTTGATTCAAAGGCCACACAATCAAATGATGAGCCTACCAAAGTTGTATCTATTGAGAACATTGGATGTGTTGAGGAAGAGTATGTTTTGACCAAAGATGATCAATGGAAATTGTTTGAAGTTGCTAAGAGAAGCAAATGCCAAAGAATAAGTTTAGGCACTTGCAAAGTAGGAAGAAGTTGATGCCAAGGAGCAATTTGAAGCACTGGACAAACAATAGGAATTAGAAGCTAAGGCTAAAGCTGAAGAGCTTGCAAGGAGCACAAGGAGAAAGAAGATATCTTGCAGCAACAAAAGAAAGAAGAGTTGAAACTCAAGGAAGAAAGAGATAAGTTAGCAATGTTACAAAAAATCCATGAGCTAGAAGAAGAAAAGGATCAACAAAGAAGAGAGAGAGAGAGAAGCCCTTGAAGCCATGTTCAAGGTTGTAGAGGAAGCTTGAAGAAAGAAGGATGAAGAGGAACTCCTTCCGAAGAAGTTGAAAGCAGAATAAAAAGACAAGCATTAGGAAGAGGTAGATAAAATTTGGGATAGATTCAAAGAATTAGAGAAACAAAGAGATGAAATATATGAGTAGAGGGGACTACAGGAGGAAAGGAGGAAGTTTGAAAATGAAAGGCTCACAAAAGAAGATGTAGAAAAGGAGCAACAACAAGAGGTTGATTCTCAACCTGAGGAAACCATTTTGTAACCTCTCTCCTCTATCACTACTTCTTCCTCATAATAGGTGGTTACTATTCCTATTTCCCCAATGTGGTTAAAGCTCAACCTAGAAAAGAAACAAGTAGTCTAGTCCCAACCTTTGAATTGAGATGACATGATGAAATACATTGATAAGGAGAGGCCTAAGAAAAAGGCTACAATCCTTCACTCCACTAGGTTGACTGATGTTGGAGAGATTGTGGTTGAGTGTGTCATTCCAATGGTAGAAAAGGATAGATCATAAATCTAGTTAAGTGATTATCAACTAGGGACTATGAATTTGGGAAGGCCTACAAGAAATCAGCAAATGGACTTAATTGATATTGTAGCCTCCTCCACCAAGTCAAGAATGGTAAAAGACAAGCAAAGGAAAGATGAGCTTAAGGATCAATTAGATCAATTATATATATTATTAAAGGACCTATCATCTCCTATTTCTATACATTCTAATACTCTACAACACCTATTTTTTAAGAAAGAGGTTGATGACCTTGTTGAAATGAGGAGCAAGGTGGAGATGTTGGATAGATGGGTTGATAGGTTGAACCGGGAAGTCGAGGAATTTCTTGTTCAAAGTTATAAAGCCCATGATGATGCATTGGAGTTGGTTGGTGACATGGATTCACATGCTGAGGATCTTGGGACACAAGAGGAAAAATATAGAGAACATACAAAGAAGTTGAAGGACATCAATAAATTTTCAAGACAAACTTTGTTGGAGCAGTCCACCCTTGAGGAGGATAATGCAAAATTTATGGAAAAGACCTTCATTATTATTAGGTTTTGGTCCTCAATCATTTTTTATCATAGGAATGAGGTACAAGAGGCTACCAAAGATTTGAATGAACAAGTTGAGTAGTTGGGTGCACTCATTACCATGCTTGTAAATGAAGATAGTCCCCTAAAAGATGTCCTCCCTCTTGAAAAACTTAAAGAAAAATTGGAATAGTAGGTTTGATGAGGGAATGCACAAGGGGGATGATGGGGATAACTTGTTGATTGATAGACTAAAGGATATCAAGGAGGAGATAAAGGTTGCTAGAAGAGAGCTTATTAAACTTGAGGATATGCAAGAGTTTGCTTCCGTAGAATTGAAAAGGATAAAGTTTTCAGATAGTTGGGTGGATGGGCCACATGAAGATATGCTCCAAGAGTGTTTACCAGCTATGATGAGTACATGCTTAAGTAGAAAATGTAGGAATAAAGTGGCAGTGGAATATTTTGTTCCTGATGGACACCTAATGATATGGTCTATTGGAGAACCCTCTCTCTTTCTCTCCTATTTTGCACAATCATGACATGACTTCAACTAGAGATTCCTAGCAGTTTTTCCTTCCCTCTTTGTGCATCGGATTTTTGACAGCTAATTTATCAACAAGTGGACTAAAGATCAATAGGAAAATCATTTCAAGTGGCTCTAGTGATTCCCTAGATTTGTGGATCTCATTCTTTTGACTGGAGAAATTAGTGTTAGGGTTGGTCTATATGTATTTTTTCTCCATATTATAAAGGTTGGCTAATTGAAGAAGGATTACTAGCCTAAGAACAAATTGAAGAGAATTTTTATAGTTTTAGAAACTCTTTTTATAGCTTATGCAAAGAAACTTATATATTTTACAATTTTCAATATAGTTTTATGTTATTTTCAAGTTTCAGTTTTAATAGTGATGTCAATGAACAATAATCATTCATATGCCAATGAATTTTGTTAATAAATGTCTCTTATTTGGTGAAAATAAATAGAAGATTCTGAATCTGAGGCTATTTTCATTAAGTTATCTATGAATGAAGTTTTCCATGTTCATTGATCTATGAATTTTAATGATGAGTTGATGATATGTTATTGTTAATTTTGAAGTTTATGAATGGTGAATGATCTATATGTCTTGAATTTTCACTATGAATGAATGCAATGGTATAGATTATGCTATAGATTATATCATTTTACGGTTTAGTTATTTGGAAACAATGATCATTATAAAGTTTGTATGTCTGAATTGAAGGAAATTTGCATTCATGTTTTGTTGTCTTGAGCGAAGCTATCCTATCTTTTTGATATTTTTTTACACCCCCAAATGTAGATCTATTAATTTATATGATACAGTTTGTATCCCTTTTACTACCAGGACCATTGAACATTATAGTTGCATAGGCCATTGAACAACATCAACACAGTTGAAAACCAACTACAAAGACCTTGGGAGATAGGTTGCTTTAGGTTATCTATCTTTTTCAGGAGAAATAGGGTAGAGATATTTTGTTTAACATTGTTGTGTTAAATTGACCATCAAAACTTCTGAAAGGGAAACTTATATTAAACAATTACAATCATTAATTAAGTTCCATTGAAATTGGTGTCTTGGATTTAGATACTAGGACCCATTCACCCAAGGGTGAATGGGTCCTTAAGTTTAGGACCCCAATTTTTAATATTTTTTTGGAAACATTTTTAGATTCAAATTCAAATTGCAATTATCGACATTATCACAAAATTAGATTATCAAATTCAAATTGCAATTATCGACTTTTGAATTTTAATTATCACAAAATTAGAAAAATACATATAAATACCTAATCTTATTATCAATTTAAAACATCTAGCAAGAGGGTAGCTTTCACAAGAGAAAATATTACTTCCAAGAGCATTCAAGAGAAGATTTCTTAGGCATCTACAATAGTATTTGAAGATCATATCATAATTTCAAGATCTATGTGTGTTCATGCATGTTTTTGGAGCTAACATTGTGATGTAGCTTCCAAGAGTTCAAGTCAAGATTCAAGCATCAAGATCAAGGCCTTGGAGAGATGTGTTAACTTTTAATCCATCATGGTTCTCAATTCACAGGTTTGGTGAGTTGAAACATAGCAAGTGTTCATTCATCATTTCTTTCATTCATTTTTCATTTCATTACAAATTTTAATTACCAAAATAGGGTTGAACAAGACAAACCCCCATTCACCAAAAAAACACAATTTTTCTATTTTGTGTGCGTTGTAGATCTTAGGTTGAAGAAGGATTGAAGATTCATCAAAAGTGCAATTTTGAAAAGTTGTCAAAGTTGAAAACATTGTGATCAATCCATAGAAACTCAATTATAGAATTTAATTTTGACTTTTCAACTATGAAATATAGAAAAACAAGGAGTGTATACCTTAGAGCAGAGGACTGTAAAAGTATATTTTGAACTTTTTGGTGCTCCAAATCAAACCAGACCAATGAATCCTAAAGACTTACGCAATGTCTTATGCTCAGACTCAATGGGAGATTTGGTCAACTAAAAAAATTCAATCAAATATCAAGATCTTCTACACTTCTAGCTCTATAGGAATAAGGCGGGTCAACCAACACAATTCCTAACACATAATTCACTCATTCACATTGACATTTATTTTTATAGTAGATAACTCCCAATGGAAACAAACTAAGGAAACCATTGACAACCTCCAATCTGGATACATTCTCAGTAATTCAACACTCACTCAACAATTGGGAGGTAGAACACAACACCAAACAATGTCAATGCCTTGCATCAACTATTGGATTTAAAAATGTCATTCAACTATTGGATTTAAAAATGACATTCAACTATTGGATTTAAAAATTCATCAACAAATGACATTCAACTATTGGATTTAAAAATGTCAATGCCTTGCATCAACTGTTAGTGTCTTGAACCAACAATCCCACTCCTGTTATCGTCAAATTCTGCTTACCAAATCCAACCTGCACACTTGAAATCACTGTTATCTGCTCAAAGTATTTAACCATTTCTTTGAAATAGACCGATAAAAAAAAACACAATCTCATGAAATTTGAGATGAAAAACTCAAGGATACTTTGTATTACTGAATTCATATGATTAAACTACACAAGATTGGAGAAAATATGAAGATATTCATGAATGTGCAAACACTTTCATGATTTATTAGCATAAAGTAGCTAATATTTGCTCATGAAATCAACATTAACAGTTTTTATAGACTCAAAGATGACTCAGAACTATCTTTTCTATCTGCCCAACCCAATACAAAGTTTCAAAATCCTCTACAATTGAGAAGAAAATAGAAGATAAAGGAGAATATAGAATTCTAGAAGAAGCCCTAAAGTTGATATGGAGATTCCATCTAGAAACCTCTTCATCGTTCATCAACAAAATGCAAATCATCTCTCCTCTCTCTGCAAATTTTTTTTCCTCCAAATATGTCTTTGCAAACCAATTTGCAACAAATTTTTTTTGCCATGTGATGCATCTTCAAGTTTACCCAGCAACTAGGAAATATCTCTGCCTTCCCCGTGAAAATTCTATTTCTGCCTCCTTGCATATTTTATTTGCAACAATGTATTATTCTCCAACACATAATATTACTTATAAAGTGAATATTAAATTCACTTTATATCCCCATACTTTCAATGTTTTAAATCCCCCATTTAAAACATTAGCTCACTCTCATGTGCCTTTTAAATCCTGACACGCCCCTTCAAATATTGCACTATATATTTAAATTATATTTTCCTTTTAGAAGGCCTCTTAAATATTAATTACAAGGAAAAATTTATCCGTGTCTATTTATTTCCCAGGAAAATAAGGCTCATGTGCACAATTGGTCTTTATAATAAACTTCAGATTTGTCTTATATTAAAAGCCTTTTTGCTTTAAAAATATTCATTCATGTAAATAAATATTACCCATATCCTTGTTCCTCTTTCATTTCTTCATGGTGAAAATAATATCAGGCAAATAAAATCTACCTGTATTTCACTGTTCACTCCACACTTGAATATTCATAATTAAACATTTAAAATATTTTTTTTGTAATTCCCATTTACCTTATTTGTTAAAGTATTTCACATTTTTTTTAAACAAATGAACCTTCTTTTAAATATTTCCATTAGGAAGATTTATTTTTATGTTTTTCCTTTGAAAATTTCATTGGGCCTCTTTAAAACCCTTACCCGTGCACTTGACATGCCAAGGGCCCACATCCATGTGACTGAATCTCGCTCATCTTTCAAAAATTTAATGAGCCTTTATTTTTATCCCTCGAGACAAGAAAGCTTGGAAATCTTTTAATATTTCCACCCCAAACAATAGTCAAACTTTTTATTTATTCTTGGGAACCTGCCACTCACATACTCTCATGCCAACCCCACGAGATTAATAAGTGAGGACTTAAATTAAGCTAGATGGTGGGGGAAAACTTGGATTTTGTTGCATTTCATCTCTCAATCTTGGCCGTCGATTCATTTCATTCACTCTTTCTTTCCCTAACTTTCCTCTTCATGTTTCTCTGCAAACTGCTTGAGCTCTGCTTCTTGAGTCATGGAGGCTTCATTCATTTCAATACTTTACCTTCGATCTTTCATGAATATTCACAACCTTCTCCAACTGCACCCAACATTTCCCATTGTATTTGTTTTAGAGTTTCTGGGGTCCTTTCTTAACAAATGTATTTTATGCATATGTTGGCATTTATGGGTCACCGATTGTATTTGATTGAAAAGTTTCAAAGGATTTTCAACAAATTCATACATCCATTCTTGAGTCTATATGAGCGTGTTCTCACTACTGTCAATACCTTATTACCTTAAATCCCACACAAGCATTTCAACGAGAATATTGTTTAAAGGCGCTACATCGTACTATTCAACTTCTTATTGTATTTGGCTAGAAGTATCTAAGGTCTTTCAACAAACGTATTTTGTTTATTTGTTGCTATGTTTGGAAGCCTTCATTATCCCTGGTTGTGTCATTTATCTTTACACTTGCTAGCCACATTTTCTAGGGAGTTTCTAAAAACCATTTTCAAGAAATGTATTTGCATATATCTCATTTGAAGAATGAGATACACCTCCATCAGTGAGCAACAAGGCCATCTCCTAGATAACTCTCTCTCATTTCTTCTACTTAAAAGCTTCTAAAAAGTTATCAATGAATCCATTTTGTACATATTCTGCATTGATGACATTCCTTTGTTTGGAAGTTCTCTACCCAGTAGGCTACACATATCTCAATATCATTTTCTAGAGAGTTTGTGAGGACTTTTTAACAAGTACATTTTGTATGTATCGCTACTGATTTTTGGTTCTTCCATGGGATTACATTAATTTGGTAGAAGTTCTCACTATACAGGTTCATGTGCCCTATGAACTAGCACCTCCATTTGCATATTACAAATGCCAAATGCATTTGCTTTGTAATTTCTGAGGATTTCTAAATAAATGGAATTTGAATGTAGTGCCAATGTTGGAATCCTCAGTGCTTTCATGGATAAATGTACCATTATCTATGCTTCCAACTTTTGCATGTCTTGTTTATGCTAATGGAGCCCTATCACACTTATTAGGGATTATCATTCAAGAAAATTATGTGCCTCATCTTACTTGCATTTACTTCCACATTTCTAAGACACTTTCAATAAATCTACCTTGTACACTCTAAGCACGGTATTCATCATGAGATCGCATTTATTGAGGCATTCTATTAAAAAAATTCACACATTCCCTATTTGTTGGTTTGTGGCTAGCTTTTTTAATCATTCACATGAAGCCCTTGAATTTTGAGGTTTCCTGTAGCTGGGTGTAATGGAAAATATCCCTCAAACATTGATATGGTGTCTTCCATCAACAACTTCTATTTGCATAACTTCTACTGGAACACTCATCCCATTAAATACACTAGACCTCCAAGCTTCAACAATATCCAGTTGATTTCTAGTAGAATGATCTATAATGATTATCTAATTATGTCTCAACAATCTCTCTTAGAATGCCTCTTGGTCCTTATAGTGTATGATGCCACTAGAAATTTGAATATTTGATCCCTATTATTTATCACAATAGGAGAATTGAAATGAGGAAACTAATTTTGAACTCTATTTATAGGCCTCACAAATTGATACTTGTGTGACATAAGTCAAGTCCCCATGTGGGTCTGACTAATAAAAAATTCATTTTGAGACAACTTTCATGCTCAAATCAACTTGATGCAACTTCTGAATACATGCGAAGTGAAAAAATCAAATGGGTTTCCATCAAAATTTAACTTTCAGGCACTTTTGTGAATGGTGGAAACTGGCCAAGTTGGCTCTAGAATTGGCTTTGAAAACTGGTCAAACAACCTCCTGGAGAAATAAAAAATTGCAAGAATGTAGACATTGGTCCAAAGAACTGAATGAAATAGACGGCTTTGGAAAAGTTGTCATGAGGTGAAAGATATTAATAAGAAAACTTTCCTACTGGAACTTTCTACAACTGTCAACTATTCTGAACCAGTTAAACCTCAAGACATCACCTTGTTGGAAAAATAGCAAATCAACTCCTGGCGAGCTACCACTAGACATAGTGGATCATTTTGGAATAGAGAACATGTGTAAAAAATGGATTAGATTGAATCATTACTAATCAAAAGATATGAGGTGTCAAATTTGACCACCCTGAAATGATGTAAGGAATGCAAATGCAAAACTGAAGAAATTGCATTTGGTTTTGATCTGCTAAAAATAGCAAATCAACTTGTGAGGCTCTGAAAACTAGCATGTGATCTCATCTTGGCATGGAGAATGTACAACAACATTAATTTTATATTGAAATTCCTTTGGTTGCAAAATGCAAGCTCAAATAGGAGGCTACTTTTTGAAACTGAACGTTTGCAAACAACAAAAAAGTGTCAAAACACTCAAACTTCGCCTTTTGAAACACTAACAAAACTCATTAGGGGCAGCTAAAAATTTTCATGCCTACTCACATATTACACATGAGTGTATTTGCGAATGTATTTTGCTTCAAAATCAATAGGCACCAAAATATGGCCCTTTAAAGTAGGTCATTTAGGAAAATTTCTCAGGTGCGCTTTTGAGAGTGCAGAGGCAAAATTTTTGAAATGGGCATCTCAAATTTGCAAAATTTGAGAGTACCAACAGTGGCTCAAACTGGGGATGTATTCCCCTCATTGGCATAGTAAGATTCCAGATCTATGGGGAGTAGACCAAATTCTAAGTCCATCAGGTGTCTACAAAATCCTCCTTTATTCATTCTTCTTTTTCAACTTCATCTCGTGACCCCCAACTACCAAATGGGAAATGGGAGTGAACATTTACCTCTACCAAACACAATTCTATAGAAATAACTAATCTCCCTTAACTCATACTTGCTTCTGTCAAACCATAACAACATAGTTGACTACACCATTGCAAACACAAGCATCAAGTTGCCTTTGTGCAAGTGCAAACTTGCTCCCGGTTCAGTTTTGTTACATGGAAACCAAATCAAATAGGTCACATTACTACCACTCTCTTGATTGTCTAATTTTGTATCAAGTGGAAACATGAGAGGATAGTGATCAAGACCACATTCACTAACGCTCTCATAATGCTCATGCTTAGAGGAGCTATCACAGCTGAGAAACAACATGCAGTCCTCTTGTGTGTTGAGAAAATATTGCTCATGCATATGTGTCTTCTCCAACTGAAATGCATCATTGGTTAGCATGTCTTCATCTCAACAACACAACCCAAACACATCACCACGTGTTTCAAGATTCTAAAAATTAGATTTATCAACACCCACAATACCTTCATCTCCATTCAAATCATTGCATTCAAAAGAAATGTCAACATCCCAAACAATGTTCTCCACCTCAAGTTCAAAGACAAGATCATCAACATTCAACATGTTACCACAAAATGAAACTTCACATACAAGTTCATGTCGATCAAAAATTTAATTTGCAAAAAATTCATCATAATGAGTGTCAAAGACAAATTTACCAATGCAAGGTGTATCAAATCAACATCCTCTCTTGCTACTTCAACATGAAAATATGAAACATACTGCTCATGAGAGGAAATATGAATTGTAGATCTAGAAAAAGAGTCCTCATATGCATCAATATGATAGACACAATCAAGTTCTTCATGTGCAAACTCATCATGAAAGTTTTCATTAGTTGTACCCATGTTTATCTCTACATTTTAACTTTTATGCACAACTATACAAATGCTTTCCTCATGCAAACATTTAGTAATGGATTTGAAGGAAAAAATTCAAGAAAAATAGGGATTCCTTGTTCATCATTATCAACTACTTGTACTGATTCATTCAATACATCTCCTGCATGCATATCCTTCTCTTTGTTCACAATGTTGTAATAATTAGTAGGGTTGCATTCATCATTGTGAAAGTGAAAATCATCATTTGTTTCTTCATGGAAACTTCCCACACATGACTTCTCTAACTAAAAATCATTGCATACTCTGTCATTTGCAGCTGATGCACCAATTCTCTCAACAAAATTCTTCAAATCTACAGGCTCCTTTATCTCCTCATGAAGACATAAAACATTAGAGTCAACATGATCTTCAACTATATATTCGAAGCCTATAGAGGAGAAAACACTCTTAGTATCATCTACATCATTGCAGCCTTCATTTGCTACAAAAAATCTTCTTTCTATTTCTATATTTTCAAAGAAAATAGAAGACACTTCACATGTTTCATTTATCTCTTCATGACCATCATGGCTGTAATATTCTTCTAGGCATATTTCTTCTATAGGTTGTTCAAAAACATCCTTATTATTACGTGATGCACTATTATTCTTGTCTCCTATATCATCTACATCAATTGGACTGAATCTTGAAAAAGTATCATCACATAATTGAGTCAAGAAATGACTTCTACATTTATCTATCATTTCCTCAATTATTGCAAGCCATTGTAATAAATATTCAAGGATAGGGGGCCTCAAGTGAGTTGGCATAGTACTCGGACCTAGTTTATAATTCTCACAAAACAAATCAATGCAAAATGATTCATCAAGTCTTTCTAATTCTGGTATAGCAAGCAAAAATTTCCTAAATCTATCATGAAAATCATAGATAGATTCATCCTCCAATATTTCTATATCACACAGTGCATCAATATATGATTCGTATTCAACCTTGTTTGCAATTTCCTCTTCAAATTCTTCTTGAGTATGCAAAATTCTATCTTCAAAGAACCATTCAACATTCATTATTGATTCATCTTTAAAAGTATAAAGGAAAAATGTTCTGAGCTCATGCCATGAATCTATGGAATGCATTGGTAGGCAAGTAAATCAACCTTCAACCATACCTTCAAAATTTATTAAATCTCATGATAACATTTTCTTCTTCAATCTGACAATCTTCCATCAAATCAATGAAACACTGTACACATTTTGATGTTGATTATTCAAAATCATCTCTAAACCCAGGAAAATATTCATTAATTCTTCTTGGGACAAAATGTGGATAACTTTGCATTTTACTAAAATCTAAAGGGTTATATCTTTCATTATCTAACACTTTCCTTTGATGAAAAGGCCATGTTCTAAGCATGATACTATAGCTTGTAGAGGGAGAAATAGGACCCCAATGCATTTTGCGAATAAAAAATATTCCCTCTACAAGTATTCAATTACAATGTCAAATCTCCCTTGATTTTAGTGCTCAATTTCACTAAATAATGGAACCAAATTTTCTTTCTAAGATATTCAATTATGTGAAGAATACCTAGAAATGTTCCAGCTGTTGTAAATTTTTCTTTCTTGTAGATTTGGAACGGTACTCACCTCTTCAATAGGTTCTTCTAATAGAGTCACCACCTCTCTATTTAGAGGATTAAACTTCAAACAAAAGGAATTTCTTTCACATGTAAATCTTCTTTTGAGTTCCTTTCACCAGCAGAGCTCCACAGATCTTGAAATCTTTAGGTTCACTGCAACAAATCTTTATCCAGACTTGAAATCCTTCAATATTTGAACTAAATTTCAGAATGGAAAATAGTGACATGACTCTGTGAAAATGATATGACTCTGTTTCTAGATTCTTCAATAATAATTTTCTCAAATTCTCCCCAATAGAGTCACCATTCTGTTGGTGCTCCAAATCAAACCAGACCAATGAATCCTAAAGACTTAGCCAATGTCTTATGCCTAAACTCAATGGGATATTTGGCCAACTGACAAGATTCTGTCAAATACTGAGATCTTCAACACTTCTAGCTCTACAGGATCAAGGCGGGTCAACCTACACAATGCCTAACACATAATTCATTCATTCACATTGACATTTCTTTTTATAGAAAATAACTCCCAATGAAAAAAAACTAAGGAAATCATTGACAACATCTAATTTGGCTACATTCTCAATAACTAAACACTCACTTAGAAATTGGGAGGCAGAACACAACACTATACAATATGGAATTAAGATGATTATGAATTTATAAAATTTTTATGAGATGCACTAAGCTACAAGATAAATCAATGCCTCATTCTGGGCCATGGAGTCAAACACATAAAGATAATTCATCAACAAATGGCATTCAACTAGTGGATTTAAAAATTTTAATGCCAGTCATCAACTGTTAGTGTCTTACACCAATAATCCCACTCATGTTATCAATAAAATTCTACTTACCAAATCCAACCTGCACACTTGAAATCATTATTATTTGCTCAAAGTACTTAACCATTTCTTTGAAATAGACCCATAAACAAATAACACAATCTCATGAAATTTGAGATGACAAACTCAAGGATACTTTGTATTATTGAATTTATATGATTAACTTTTACAATTTTGGAGAAAAACTAAAGATATTCATGAATGTGCAAACACTTTCATGATTTATTTGTATAAACTGGCTAATATTTTCTCATGAAATCAGCATTAACAGTTTTTACACACTCAAAGATGACTCAAAACTAGCTTTTCTATCTACCCATCCCAATAAAAAGTTTTCAATATCCTCTACAATTGAGAAGAAAAGAGAAGATAAAGGAGAATAGAGAATTCCAGAAGAAGCCCTAAAGTTGATTCAGAGATGCCATCTAGAAACCTCTTCACCATTGATCAACAAAATGCAAAGCATCTCTCCTCTCTTAGCAATAGATTTTTCCTCCAAATCTGTGTTTGCTAACAAATTTGAAACAAAAAAAAATTCCATCTAATGAATCTACAATTTTACCCAGTAGCTGGAAAATATCTCTGCCTTCCCAGTGAAATTTTTTTTTTGCCTCTTTGCGTATTTTATTTTCAGCAAAATATTATTCTTATTAAATTCACTTTATATTCCCATACTTTCAATGTTTTAAATCCTCCTTTTAAAACATTATCTCATTCTCACTTGCCTTTTAAATCTTGACATGCCCCTTCAAATATTGCATTGTATAGTTAATTTATATTTTTAGAAGGCCTCTTCAATATTAATTATAAGGAAAACTTTACCCATGTCTCTATATTTCCCAACAAAAGAAGGCTCATGTGCATGATTGGTCTTTATAATCAACTTCAGATTTTTCTTATATTAAAATCCTTTTTGCTTTTAAAATCTTCATTCAGGTAATTAAATATTACCCATATCCTTATTCCTCTTTCACTTCTTCATGGTGAAAATAATATCGGGTAAATAAAATCTACCTGTATTTCAGTATTCACTCCACACTTGAATATTCACAATTAAACATTTAAAAGAGTTTTTTGCAATTCCCATTTACCTCTTTTGTTAAAGTATTTCATGTTTTTTTAAAATGAATGAACCTCCTTTAAAATATTTCCATTGTGAAGATTTATTTTTATGTTTTTCCTTTAAAAGTTTTCATTGGGCCTCTTTAAAACCTTTACCCATGCACTTGACATTCCCTAGGCCAACAACCACGTGCCTAAATCTTGCTCATCTCACAAGAATTGAATGATCCTTTATTTTTATCCTATGAGACAATAGGAAAGCTTTGAAATATTTTAATATTTCCACCCCAAACTATAGTCAAACATTTTATTTATTCCCATGGACCCACCACTCACGTACTCTCTCGACAACCCCGCAAGATTAATAAGTGAGAACTTAAATTGGGTGATATGGTGGGGAATGACTTGGATTTTGTTGCATCTCATCTCTCAATCTTGGTCGTCAATCTATCTCATTCACTCTTGCGTGCCCTAACTTTCCTCTTCACCTTGCTCTACAAACTACTCGAGCTTTGCTCCTCGAGTCATGGTAGCTTCATTCATTTCAATACTTTACCTTGGAGCTTTGATGAATATTCACAACCTTCTCCAGTCGCACCCAACATTTCTTGTTGCATTTTTTATAGTTTCTGGGGTCC
Source organism: Sequoia sempervirens (assembly GCA_007258455.2). Lineage (NCBI taxonomy): Eukaryota > Viridiplantae > Streptophyta > Pinopsida > Cupressales > Cupressaceae > Sequoia > Sequoia sempervirens. Next base: position 2,605 of record VDFB02299958.1, on the reverse strand, counting down.
TTTTTCTTACAATTGTATTTTATGCATATGTTGGCATTTATGGGTCACTAGCTGTAGTTGCTTGAAAAATTTCAAAGCCTTTTCAACAATTTCATACATCCATTCTTGAGTCTGTATGAGGGAATTCTCACTACTATCAACACCTTATTACTTAAAAGCCCATACAAGTATTTCAAGGAGAATACTATTTAAAGGGTCTACATCATACTCTTCAGCTACTTATTATATTTGGTTAGAAGTCTCTAGGGTCTTTCAACAAACATGTTTTGTTAATTTGCTGTTATGTTTGGCAACCTTCATTCTCCCTGGCTACACCATTTGTCTTTACACATTCGAGTTACAGTTGCTAGGGAGTTTCCAAAACCATTTTCAAGAAATGTATTTTCATATATCTCATTTGAGGAATGAGATACGCCTCCATCAGAGAGCAACAAGGCCATCTCCTGCATAGCTCTCTCTCATTTCTTCTACTTAAAAGATTCTAAAGTGTTTTTAGTAAATCCATTTTGTACATATTTTACATTGATGGCATTCCTTTGTTTGGAAGTTCTCTACCCAATTGGATGTGTGTATCTCAATATCATTTGCTGGAGAATTTGTTAGGACTTCTTAACAAATAAATTTTGTATGTATCGCTACTACTGTTTGGTGCTTCCATGGGGTAGATTAATTTTGCAGAAGTGGTCACTATACAGGTTCACACACCCTATGAATTGGAACCTCCATTTGCATATTACAAATGCCAAATGTTTTTTCTTTGTAATTTCTAAGGACTTCTCAATAAATGGATTTTGTATGTGCTACCAATGTTGGAATCCTTTGTGCTTTCATGGATAGTTGTACCCTTGTTTATGCTTCCAACTTTTGCATATCTTGTTTATGTTGATGGGGCCCTATCACACTTATTGGGGATTATCATTCAAGCAAATTACCTCCCTCCTCTTACGTGCTTTTACTTGCATGTTTCTGAGACACTTTCAATAAATCTTCCTTGTACATTTTGAGCATGGTATTCATCATGAGATCACATTTATTGATGCATTTTGTTAAACAAATTTACACATGCCCTATCTTCTAGTTTGTGGTTGCCCCTTTGAATAATTCACATCAAACAATTGAATTTTGAGGTTTCTTGTAGCCGAGTGTAATGGAAAATCTCCCTTAAATATTGATATAGTTCCTTCCATCAACAACTCCTATTTGCATAACTTCTACTTGAACATTGATCCCATTAAAAACACTAGACCTCCAAGCTTCAACAATATCTAGTTGAATTCCAGTAGAATGATCTATAATGATTATCTTAATTATGTCTCAACAATCTCTCTTTGAATGCCTCTTGGTCCTTCTAGTGTATGATGCCACCAAAACTTTGAATATTTGATCCATATTATTTATCATAATAGGAGAATTGAAATGAGGCTTTGTTTATAGGCCTCACAAATTGATACGTGTGTGACATAAGTCAAGTCCCCATGTGGGTCTGACTAAAAAAAAAACATTTTTAGAAAAATTTCATTCTAAAATCAACTTGATGGAACTTCTAAATGCATTTGAAGTGAAAATATGAAATGGGTTTCCATCAGAATTTACCTTTTAGGTACTTTGGAGAATGGTGCAAATTGGCCAAGTTGGCTCCAAAATTGGCTTTGAAAACTAGTCAAACAACCTCTTGGAGCCATAAAAATTTGTAGGCATGGAGACATTGATCCAGAGAATTCAATGCAATAGGAATCTCAAGAAAAGGAGTCATGAAGTGAAAGATATTAATCAGAAAAGTTTCCTACTCAAACTTTTTGCAACTGTCAACTATTATGAACCAACTAAAACTCAAGAGATCACCTCATTGGAAAAATAGTAAACCAACTCCTAGCGAGCTACCACTCGACATAGTGGATCATTTTGGAATAAATAACACATGTGAAAAAGGGATAATCTTGAATCATCATTGATCAAAAGATATGAGGTATCAAAGTTGACGACCCTAAAATGGTGTCAGGAATACAAACACAAAATTGATGAAATTGCATTTGGTTTTGATTTGCTAAAAATAGAAAATCAACTCATGAGGCTCTAAAAACTGACATGTGAGCTCATCTTGGTATGGATAATGTAGAACAACATTCATTTTATCTTGACAATCATCTGGTTGAAAAATAGAGGCTCAAATGGGAGGCTACTTTACCTCTATCAAACATAATTCTATAGAAAGAACTGATCTCCCTTAACTCATGCTTTCCTCTGTCAAACCATAACAACATAGGTAACTGGGCCACTACAAACACAAGCATCAGGTTACCTTTGCACAAGTGAAAAATTTCTCTCGATTAAGCTTTGTTACATGGCAACCAAATCAAATAGGTCACATTACTGCCACTCTCTTTATTGTCTAATTTTATATCAAGTGGCAACATGAGAGGATAGTGATCAAGACCACATTTACTAACCCTCTCATAATGATCATGCTTAGAGGAGATATGATAGCTAAAAAACAACATGCAATCTTCTTGTGTGCTGAGAAAAGATTGCTCACGCATATGTGTCTTCTCCAACTAAAATGCATCACTAGTTAGCTTGTCTTCAACCCAACAACACAACCCAAACA
>VDFB02299957.1:0-41416 GCA_007258455.2 Sequoia sempervirens | reverse complement strand
CATCCCACCCCCTACTATTTGAAGGGCTAGCAGGCTGATTCCTTAGAATAGTAGAGACTCCCACCTTGCTTTCCCGTGCTAATCACCTGAAAACATTGGAATAGGTAGTGGAAAGCAAATGCCAAGCTACCCGCCATCACATATCCATTCTAGGAATGTCTTATAAAATTCTACTGGGAGACCGTCTACAGTTGGAGATTTATAATATTTGAGAGAAAGAATGGCTTTCTTTACTTCATCCTTGGTAAGATCTCTTTTCCAAGCTCAATTGGAATATCCTCATTGATTCTTTTCGGTACAATTTTCTTTATGAGTTCTCCTTGGCTTTGGAACTAGCCTCACTGCCATCCTCAGAGGTAAAGAGGTTCTTATAAAATTGAAAGAATTTCCCTCTTATTTCTTCTTGGTTCACTAGGGTGGTATCATCAGCCTTGATCTGATCTATTTTATCCCTTACAAGTTTCTCCTTGATGTATCTAACAAAAAATTTAGAATCCTTGTCACCATTCTCCAGCCAATTCATTTTGGCTTTGACCCTTAAGCCTTGGATCTTGGTGGTATGTAGTTTCCTTAGGATATTTTTGGCCATAATTAGCCTCTTTGTCAGCATATCATTTATGGGGTTTGACTGTAGTTCAATTTCAACTTGGAGTAGCTCATCCTATAGTAGAGCTTTCCTCCTTCTTCTATCTCTTCTTGCCAATGGTTTGAAATAAGATTCTCCAACCTTTTGTATTCATTTCCCATCTTTCTATATGAGATGTAAATTTTGGTGCATCCACTTATTGATTGATATGAGAGATTCTATGGCATTCCTACAATCTTGATCTTTTAGCAGGTTAGTGTTGAGGAAGCATCCTTCACCACTACCCGCCACCTTTGCCAACCCCCCTGTTAAGGCAAAACTTTGCTCTTATTGGGTGGTGGTTTGATAGAGAGTAAGGACTTACCTCCACCTCACAACCATCTTTCACCGATAGGGTCGAGAAGAAGGCTTTGCTCATATAGAATTTATCAAGCCTGTAATATATCCTCTTCCCCCCTTTTGAGCATTGGACCAAGTAAACCAAATATCTTTTCATTCCTTCTTTTGGCCTTCAATAGGATCTTCAATTTTTAGCTTAGATTTCATCCTTAGGGCCAGTAAAACCTCTCATTTCCTTTCCATTCTTGACTTGTGCCACCCAACTTATCCTCCCCTCTTTCAAAAAAGTTAAAATCTCCACCGATGATCCAAGGGATGTCTTGCAAGCTGTATAGCTAGTTCCACATAAGGATCCATTCCTTATAATCATTGGGGGCATACACAAAGAATATGCCAAAGAAAGATTTTTTTTTCTTTATAATGACCCATACTGCTCGGTTACAAGGGGAATCCCCATAATTGGTTATAAATTGTGCCCACTCTTGTTTTAGTAGGATCACAACCCCACCTTCTCCCCTTTCATGTTTGGTGACAAACTGGGAGGCTTCTTTCTAGATCACTTTCAAACTGGTTTCCAAGATAAAGCTAGTGGCTTTAAATTCTTACAAGAGGACACAATGCTTTCCTTTCCTTTGTGATAAGAATCTCCTAACAACATATTTTATATTTGGGGATTCTAGTCCACTCACATTCCATGAGATGCAGTTGACCATTAGGATTGATCTTTAGGGGGAGACTCCTTATCACTTTTAAAATTATTAAAGCATTTAGGGAGTCTATTTTCTGATTCCACCCTTTAGGCATTGCGGGGTAGGATAATTATCCCACTGATTTTTTTTCTCTTGTCCTTTAGCAATTGATTGAGGTCTTTTTCCATAATTTGTTTGGTGTCATCTAGATGCTTCTTCTTTCTATATCTCTAGGTCTTTTTTACTACTACCTCCATGGGGACATCCTCCCCATTAGTGGTATCCTTAGTAGAGAAAGCCCCTATGTCATATGTAGAGTCCATGCTGGATTGAGAAGCAAAACCATCAGAACTTATCACTCCACCAAACATGCTAAGAGGAATCACCTCTTGCTGGGGGACCACAATTTTGGCTAGTCTCTCATTCCCATTCATTAGATAAATAGTGTTAAGAGAAGTAGATGCCATTGGTCCCCCTTCAAATCCATCTAATTGTAATCCATCCAATTCCTCATCAGAGTTTTGGGGGTAGTTCCCTTGTCCCTCAAAATTATTTGTAGTTCTTTTAACATGTGATGGGACCTCCAATTCACTTTCTGGAATGTTTATAGCAACCTGCTTATCATCACCATGATTTAAAACAATTTTCCTTCTTTGAATCATTTTGAATTGAAAGAGTATTTTTCTTTTACTTGTTTTTCATTATTCTCCTTTGATTTATTAGTTTTTTTGATTTTAAGAGGGAGGTCCAATGTCTCCCGACAACTTGGTAGTGGTTTCTTGCCTTGTTTCCTGCCCCTCCAAGTTTTCAATTAGGTGATTGTTATTAATCTCTTGCATTAGGGTTTCCAGATTATCTTCTATCTGGGATGAATCATCATTATTATTTATTGTGTCCACAACCAATTTCTTAAGAGGATCACAGTTTAGCCCATCAATAGAAATAGGGCTTGAGGGCGCAAAGTTTCTTTTTAAATCTTACGAAGTGGGACTACAGTCCATTGTCTCCTTCACATTGTTTTCACTATCCTCAACCACCCAAAGCTTTATTGGGGGTGGTACAATAGTTTTTCATTTTCCACTGAGACCAGAATTATTATTGGTTTTGTTCCTAATTAAAGGATAATTCCTCTCAATTTGGCCCTTGTGCCGACAAATATAGCAGGCATTGAGCCCACCTAGGGTTTCCAAGTCACAAATTATGTTGCCATTTTTTAATTTTATCTTCAATTTTTCAAGGAGATCAACCCCTAGATACAAAGATACCAGGGCCCTTGCATCTGAGTGTGGAAGTGGGGCTTTATTATCATCTAATTTCAAGATATTCCCATATGGTTCTAGCAAAAGAAGAAAAAATTTCCACTATAAGGGGGGGACCCATTTTATCACTAGCCATCTTGGACTAATAATGCTAAAAATTCCTCTTCTAGTGCCTTGGGAAGCCATGCTAAGGCATGAAAAATAATTTTCCCAACACTCCAAAATTGTTTTTTGATTACTTCTTCTTGATAGTTATGACTATTAAAGAAAATTAAATACTATCCTTTTTGCACCATTCGACAATAGTAAAAATAAAACCCTAATTTATTTTCTGAGACATTGTGAAACTATTCATCCATGTACTTCCTTTTTGGAAGCCTATTGATATCAACGACAATAAAGAAAATTGCAAATTTTGAAAGCCTAACATCTTCAATATAAATTGGTTCATCTAATACCTCATTAGGAATCAAGACTACTTTCTTAGGAGGATTCAGGGGTTGCTTACCTTTTTCCTCCCATCCATCTTCCTTGACATCTTCGATAGCTTCAACCACAAACTTTGCACCTTGCGGTAGATGACTTCTTTCACCTGCAACGATATCTCTTAAGTTTTTCAGAAGCAGGGTGCCATATTTTGTTTTAACATATTCATTTAAATCATTATTTGGGGGATTCATATTCCCCTTCATCATTAACACACCACCCCCCGAATTCCATACATCTGAAAATAAACCAAGAAAATAGAGAGATATCCCTGTCACACCCATGACAAGCAAAGCAAGTAAAAATGAAAACTAGGTGAAGGGTAGGGAGGTCGTACCCTAGAACATGATGAATGAGCGTGGAGGAGGGCCAAACCTCCTCTACAATAGGCTAAAGAAACCCCACCAATAATCCTTTCACACACACAACCAAAACCCTCTCGATCCCTTCAACTTCCTTGATTAATTATTTTGTAAATGTTAATATTATAATACAAATTTGACATTAAATACAACATTAATAACAAAAGCAGTGCAATAATGATAACATATAAATATAAATATAAATTTAAAAAAAAAAAATAAATTTTGGTCAAACCTTATCAAGTAGTATTTTTATTAAAATATTTATTAGTACTTGTTATTATTAAAAAATTAAAAAGTAATAGTTCATATCACAACTTTTTTAACCAATCATGTTTATAAGAAATAATTTTTAAAATTTATAAAATTAATATTTTACATGTTCATTTTAGAGAGATCAAATTTTATTTTAAAAACATAATTTTTTTTTGTTTCTTCAAAACCAATTTATTAATAACTATTTTTTTTATTACTTGATGACAAGTACATACAAAGAAGAGAGGACTCCAACTATTTGTACTAGACAAACTATTTGAGTCTTTCTCAATATTGTTCGCTTTATTATATCTTCAAATGTAATCACTACCATTTTATCTTTAAGCAATCCAACTAATTGCTACCTATATCACTCATATATCATGTAGCCATTTACTAAGTTACTTTGGTGGCATCCAAAAAGGTATGCTTTCAATATAGTAAGCTTCCCACATTATCACTTTCAACCCATTAGTGATATCAATCTCTATTTTTTTGTTTTTGTTTTTCAATGTTATGTTACATTTCCTTTGATTTGTACTACTGCTTGAAACATGGATGTAAGTGATCAAGTTTTCAGAGCATAGCAAATGACCCTGTCTCAGTAACAGACAAGTCTAAAAAAATGTTATTATTATTTTATATTTCTAGACACGCTGATAGTCACCCCAAAAGTTGATTGCTCTCTATATTTGAATTGTATAAAATGATATGATCACTATTTTACACAACCAAAATATACAAATAATGTACAAACCATACAAAATACGTAACTCCATTAAGAGGAAATAATTTTCTAGCTTGGAAATGATAACTCTATCAAGTCACACTCCATTATTTATCTAAGACCTAACCAAATTAGAAGAAAGTTGATTGCACTAAAATTCTTTGAGGGACATCTGTAAGACATAAAATGAGTAAAGACATTGTAAGATAAAACAAGGCTCTAATGGCATACCCTTTCCCAACAGAAACATTCATAAACTGATCTATGAATTGTGTTTCATTTTCCCTGTGGTTGGGAACAATTGATTGATCTGATCTTTGAAAATTATGGTTTTTCCCATCTGGCCAACCCAATCCTCACCTTTTTATACCTTCAAGTTTTCTACCTATTATTTCAAACTCTCTCTCTTTATTTCTTGCAGATCATCTTGATGATGGATCATGGAGTATGATCCAAAACATTGATGTAAAAAATTAACATAGTTTCAATCTAGAAATTGACACTTGATTATCAAGAACTTTGGGAACTTGATGCTTTTAATTTAACAAATGAGTTTTCTCCCCATTTTACATACCACCCCTCGCCTCCCCTCCCCCTCTTTTTACTTTCTTAGGATGATATTTCTTATTTTTGTCTTCATCATGATAGATATAATGACATGTGTATTAGATGATCCACATTTTTGGGTCAAGCATTGATGAGTACATTCAACTATTTGCATGGCTAATAGTGTATTCATAACCTAGGAACAATGATGCATTTACGAAGGGAGCACTCTACTAGTAAGCTAATAGCCTAGTAGGCCTACCTGGTAAGAGGGAAGCCCTATCAAAGGCAATAGAAAACCTCTTGCTCACTTGCACCTTTTTTATGTTTTCTCTTCTTTCATTGTTAATTTGAAATCAAAATTAATTCAATATTGACTTTTTTTTTGAATCATGAACTATATTAAAAATTAAATAATAAACACGTTTTTATTAATAAAAATAAATAAAATTGTTAAACTAAAATAATGTTTTTACTAATTATAACATTTTTGTTGTTTAAAAAGGGAAATTGAGAAATTATTGAAATGATCTCTATTTCAAATGAAATATATATATTTTTTAATAAACTAATACAAGCACAAAAAATGAACCATCTTCTTGTCTTGATCTAGGATAATGAGCTCACTTATAAACTTCACTTTTACTTACATTATTGTTAAGTTATAAACTTCACTATTGAAAAACAACGAAAGAATCCATCTCTTGCAAATGCATCCTTGTGTCACTATCTTTCACAATTGTAATAGCGCATGAGCTCAACAATCATTGTTTTTCCTTGAAAATGAAGTAATTCAGCTACACCTTCCACTTTAATATGGCTACCTTGTTACAACTTCTCTCTAGTCATTGAGAAAACATGAACCAACATAATCATATAATATTGCAAGACAAATTAGTTGCAAAAAATAGAAGAGATAAAATAGATTAATTGAATCACATTCAATAAGACATGGATTTATGTGGTAAAACCCTATCAATGTGTCGAGGAAACATCCATGGGGAAAAGTACTAACTAGTATATTTATTGCTCAGAGGAAAAAATACAATCTTCACATAGTTGCTATTACAAATTGATTTTCCTTTCAAGGCTACAAATATATATATTATCTTTCACATAACGACTATGATCAATCTTAGAAAAAAGTAGATTTTACTCATAAGGAAACAATAATTTTTTTAAAAATATTTTTCTTTATATTGTTGTTATAATACAACTTCCCTATCATCACCTTTTTGCAAGCCACGAGAAGTCAAAATCCACCTTAATTTTTTAATAGTATTGGTTCTATAAACATGTATGCACAATTTTCTTGTGTATGCACTTTCTTAAGAGCTACTACTCCACCTCCATCAATAGTATGTCTTACAAAATGGTATTTAACCATAGTATGCTTGGTTCTATTGAGATAATTTAGAATTTTAGTCAAATGGATAACACTTTGACTATCATAATATACATTCACCTTGTCCTGCACTTTTCCAAACTCACCAATATGCCCTTTAACTAAATTGTCTCTTTGCATGCATTTGAGAACCATATACCCTATTTCAGTAGAAAATAAAAAAAATTATCCTTGAAGCTTTGACATCCAACAAATAGGTCCTCCTGGAAGAGTAAATATATCTTGAAGTAGATCTCCTTTTATTCAAATCGCCTACAAAATTTGAATCAACATAACTACAAGTTGAATCATTGCACCGTTGTAGGTGATACAATAATCACTTGTGTTGAAGATAGAGAAGCACCCATTTCACTATTGCTTAATGCTCTCAACCTAAATTTTCCATGTATCTATTAACAACACTCTTGTACATAAATCATCACACAAATTAAAATTCCTACTACACTAGCATATGGTACACAAGACATATAATCCTTTTATTCTTTATTGCTAGAACATAAGCTTTAAGAAAGCTTAAAATGGGAAGCCAAAAGGATATTAATTGATCTCACATTCTTCATATCGGATCTTATGATGATCTTCTACAAATACTTCTGTGGTGATAACAAAATCTTTCCATGTTTCATGTCTCTATGTATTTCCATGCCCAAAATTTGTTTTGTTGTTCCTAGATCCTTCATATCAATTGTCCTAGCCACTTGAGTCTTTAACTTTCTGATCTCAACCATGATTTTTCTTGCTACACGCATATTGTCAACATATAATACTAATATAATGAATAAACCATTTTTTAAACTTTTGAGATAAATATAGTAGTCATACTCCTTGTAAAATTTTGTCTCATCATGAATGAATCAAAATTCTTGTACCGTTGCTTGGGTGATTGATTCAAGTTATATAATGACTTCTTGAGTTTGTAAATAATTATTTTGTGATACTAAACAAAACCTTATGGTTGTTCCACATATATCTTCTCATCCAAATCTTCAATTAAAAATGTTGTTTTAACATCTAGCTGCTCTAACTCAAGATCAAGTAAGGAAACTAGTGCTAAAACTACTTGAATAGAAGCAAGATTAACAACTCATAAAAAATTTTCATCAACACCCTTCTTTAATTTGTAGACCCAGTTGCAACCAACAACTTTTCTGTCCTTCTGGAGTTCTATCAACTCCCATTTTTATTCTTCTCTAAGGCACCCATTTCTTCTTTCATTTCTATTTTCCATTTCTTTCAATACCATTCATTGATTTTGGATAACAATTAGGTTCCTCATCATTAGAAAAAAAGTAATAGATAAACCATAATCACCATATCTCTTAGGAGAAGTTTTGACTCATGTAGATCTACTTAGAGTTGGTTGTGCTATTTCCACATTTTCTTGTATATTTTTTGTGTTAACTTCATCTTCAGAAGCTTCTTCTTGCTCTCTATTTTCTATAGATGGATGAATTTCCAATTGAATTTGTTGATATTATGGTACTTGTTCCTATTTCAAATCAACTTTTTCTATGTGTAATTTTATGAGAAGATATTTATTAAATGCATCTTTATTAATGATGATTTTGTAGGCAATAAGATCCCACAATTTGTATCCATTAACTCCATCACCATAACCAACAAAATATACTTCTTTGATTTGGGGTCCAACTTGGAATGTTGATTTTTATAAATTTGAGCATATGCATCACAACCATTTTCTTTTAGATTTGAGTAATCACAAGAGTGATTTTCTTATACCTTGTTGGGAACATTATAGTCTATTCTAACTAATGGTGATCAATTTACCAAATAGAAAGTTGTAGTGACTACTTCTACTCACAAATCTTGCTACAACTTGACATTACTGAGCATGTTTCTTGATTTCTTTAAAAGAGTCATCTTCATGCATTCAACAACACCATTTTGTTGAGTGTAAATTATGGTTTTATGCCTTTCAATTATAACTTCCTTATAATAGTTTTAAATTCCAAAGATGTAGTGCCTCTCCATTCTCATAGTGGATGTGCAGGAAGTTTGGCTTTGGAACTTGGAGATGAAAGTAAAATAATAGAGACATTTAAAGGTATGTGCTAATAATGTTAAACAATTGATATTGTATATCATGAATTTATGGACTAAATAAAAATGTTAGGAAATAATTTATTATATGTGTTTACGGATATATTTATCATGATGTGTGTGTTCAAACATGACCATTACTATGATGTATGTTATTGACATATTGATGTGATGAAAATATTTTGTTACCTTTGGAGTTTTCATTTGATTCTAATATATTATTATTGTGTTGTCATATTATTATGATTTTGATTATGGTTATCTTTATTATCATAAAATATACTGATTTGTGTTCAAACTTTGTGGTTGCAAGATGGGGCATGAGCTTCTATTAGTGTTTTGGTGAGTATGATGCATATTGTTATGTTATTGTTATTATGCAGAGATTTACTTGGATAACTGAGTGATACAGTAGTATGTTTGTTAGGATAAGTGGAAAGGGCGGCATCATACCATTGGACGTATGAGAGACATACAGGAATGAGATACAATTGCTTGAGCCTCTTTCCTAGTGCTTCGGCTATTATGCACATGTGCTCTAATTTGTATGTTTAAGTGAACAGGTACTAGGCTATGTCTCTACCTAAATTAGCAGGTTTGAACATGCCTCTAATCCCAATGGTGGTTGAGGAGATAACATCTAGGCCCAAATTATAACCTAACCCTAGCCATTGTTCTCAATTAGAGACAATTGATGAAGAATGTGTTAACTTTTTCCAGTTGTCATGAGACAATGTCCGATCTCCTTTACCCTATGTTTGGAGTGTTGCATTTATTCAATTGTTTCTTATGCGGTATGTGATTGTTTAATTTTGTTGTCTAACTTTAGTTTTGGATCCCAATCTGTTGGTGTTAAACCCTGTGGTTAGTTGTGTTGTTATGTTTGTGATTAGTGTTATTTATCTTTTGATGTGAATGTTGCTATTTTATGTGAAGTTATTTTATGATTTATATTTTACCTTAGTTTGTGAGTTATTTGAATGAAGTTAAATATTGAATTTATTATATTTATTGTTATGATTTTTATTAATGTGTTTGAGGTGTGATATAATATTATCCATAAGTGACATTTATTTATGTTATGTTTTATTATGTTATTATTTTAAGGAATAATTATTTAATTATTGTTTATTATTATCATTATTTGGTATTTAGTTATTGTTTATTGAGAAATATTTGTTTTACTTTTGTTTGGATATAATTTTTGCATTATTAGTCTCTTGGTTCATTTTATTAAAATGGTCACTAAATTTATGCTTTATGAAGTCTTTATATAGTTTTAATAATTTAAAATGTTTCCTATGTGATAGCTTTATAGGTGAGAGGTATTTTTATTTTATAAAATTATATTTTTTTGAGTCTAAAACCCACCATAATTACTCCATTATGAAAAGTGATGAAAATGGAAGTTGAAAGGGTGGCTGGGAGGTTGTCTTTTGTTCTTTTGGGTTCTGGAAGTGTTCTTTTTATTTGGAAGGAGAAAAAAATGGTTTCTCTCGGTTGAGTTATTCTTTTGGAGTGCATGTTGGATTGGAATTCTTTTCATGAGAGATTTTTCCATGCTTGCAAAGAGGAAAGAGCAATGAGAAATTTGTTGCGATTTGAAGGTTTTGGAAGTTGAAAACTTTGGGAGCTCAGCATCAAATTTTTTAGTCATTCCCAAGCGTTGGATCCAGGTTGGATTTTCGGATCTTGTGTTAAATTTTTTTTTCGTATGCATGAATGATTTGATTGATTTCTTTCTTTTGATTTTTGAAAACAAATATTGGATAGTTTTATTTTTTGTATGAGTAAAACATTTGTTTATTCTAAAATAAAAGTGAATATCTATTATTTATTTTCTATTATTCACAATAAAAGGGTCTGAGTGCGTCCCTTATAATTCTATTTTTACGAACTGGGTTAATGAGATTTTTAATGGGTTCTTTTATCTCGCTGTCATTTAAACTTTATCCAAAAATCTCAGAAACCCAGATCATAGTTTGTGAGATATAGTTGAAACACGAGACTGCTGTCAAGTTGCTCCTCTATGATTGAAAATATTTTTATTTCTCCCTGTAACCAGCTAAAGAAAAATTGAGATTTTAAATTTATAGGGGTTTGAAATAGTTTAAATTAATTTTAATATTCTTTCTTTTTATTATATTTTATTTTGAATAAAATCTGGTTGTTATGTTACTCATTTTGTTATTTGACTGTAATCGAGTATTGTCGAAAAAAAGGTTTTATGGAATCTGTCTGTTATTTTGTATTTTATGAAATTATTATTCATTTTTAGTCAATTTCTTCTATGTTGCTGAGTAGTCGACGACTAAATTTGAAATGGGTATTTTACAGATTTTGATTTTGAGTTGATATGACTATTTTATGGGTGTTTTATTGTTAACAGATTTGACTATTGTCAAGTGATAATTAGTTTAGTTTTAAAAGTTGTATTTGAGGGTGTAACTATATTCTTTGATCTGTATTATGTTGTACCATTTTTATTTAATTGTGTGTACTATTTTTATGTTATAATCCCTTCATATTTGTGAGATCTTGTATTGAAATTTTTGTATTTGTAAAGATCAATTATGTCAGGGATGTGCATTGTTGGTCTTAATTGTGAATTACTAAATTAAAGTGAGTTATTATGTTATAAGATTATGAGATTGATGTAATATACTTTATTGTAGTGTTGTGGTTTAATGATAAGCTTTTTAGTTTTCTATCCATTTGTGTTATGTGAACGAGTCTATAAAAGTACCTAGAAGTATTTGTGAAGTTATTGTAATTTTTGGTTGATTCTTATTTTGGTAGTCTTCTTGAATGTTTAGTGTCAGCCACTTGTGGTTTCTGTTATGTTGTTTGCTTGTTTGTGGGGCCTAGTGTTGTCTCCTAGCACGGAGGGAGTGGGCCTCAGGGTTCCATGTGGTAGGGTGGTATTTCTGAACCATCTATTGGGATTTAGGTGGTGCAATTCGTGCGCAACATGGAAAGTCTTTTTTTTCGCTTCATTTTATAGTTGAATTTATGTGCAGGTGTTATTTCCATAAAAAAAAAATGTTTAGTGTATCTTATACATATGTACCTCTTAGATTTATGAATCGTATTCATGGTAGCATTCTTGTATAAGAAAAGTGAGTGAATTGTTACAATCTTGATTATACACATTTTTAGTATTGTTTAGTATGTAATAAAGAGGTTTAATATAAAAATGTTGTATTTATAATGCATGAGTTTAATTAAGCAATAGATATGATATATCTTTATATACTTATTTTATAACATTGATTGAGAATAGATTTATATTAGCATAGTGTTATTTGTGGTTTGAAGATAATTTTGATATGTTATCATATAATTTGATGTATGAGATTTATTTACATTCGAGTGTCAATAAAATATGGTCATAGTATTTCAAATATGTTCCTTAAGCTTAATTAGTGTAGGTGTATCTTAGTAGCGACGTTAGGGGACCATGGTGGATAGATATGCAAATGGGTTATGTTCAAAGTTAATTTTAGATTATAATGTGATTATAATATCATATTAATGTAATGATGTCATTCATATTAATTGGTTGAGTTGTATTAGTTAGTGTTACTTTAGTTTCTTTAAAAAAAATAAAAATTGGCTTGGTGTTGATGGTCTTTTGTGTTAATCCACTTGGTTTCTTAGCGGGGCGTTACAAAAGATGTTAACTTATCCTCATTATTTGTTCTATAATGTTTGATTGACTTTCCAGTGCTCTTTTCAACTAGGACTCTAAATTGCTTAAAAATACTAAACACATAAACTTTTCTTTTAAGAATATAGACCCACACCTTTCTAAAGTATTCATCTATAAATGTAACAAAGTATGAATATCCTCCAAAATAACTATAGAGGATGACCCCCAAACATATGAATGAATATAGTCTAGAATACCCTTGTATGACTATGTATTTTAAACTTCTATCTACATTGATTCCCAAAGACAATGCTTGTAGAAATTATAATTTAGAGATTTTAAATTTGGAAGTAACTTATGGTTTATCACTACCTTTAGCCCTTTCTTGCTAATATGGCATAGTTGTTGATTCCATAAATGAGTAGATTCATTCAGTTCCTTACATATCATTGATGCTTCATTTATTTCAATACTCCCTTCTAGATTTTAAAGGTTCCCAATCTACGTATCCTTCATGATCACCAAAATACTCTTGGACACCCTTAATACTGCACCTTGACTTGTAAATTTCTAACCTCTAGAATATAAATTATTTTAAAGTTTTGGTATGTCTTACCTCTATCGATGTCCTTACAATACCATCAAACATTTTAATATTAATACTTCAAATCCTAATAGTCTTACAAGAAGCATTGTTTCCCATAAGAACATCATTGTTGTCAATAGCTTGGTAAGAAGAAAACCAACTCCTATGTGGAAACATCTGATGTGAAGAAAAAAATTCTAATAGCCATTCCTCATGATATTATGAACTAGTACAAATAGATATTACTTCATGAAATATACCTTGACTTGTCTCAATTGGATTAGCTTCCTTTGTGGACCCATCATTGGCCTCTCTTTTCTCCTAAAAGCTTTCTTGAGATTCCCTAATTTATTATATAGCAAAATTTCCCTTACTCTTTCTACGTTTTGACTTATATTTGGATATACCTCCTGATTTCCCTAGCACCTCCTTAGACAACAAGATTCCCACCAAAAACTAAAAATCAAGAGTGTATGTTGTGCTAAAGTTAATAAAAGTGACTAAGTGTTTCTATGATTTAGGAAATGAATATAATAATTGATTTCCTTGTCTTCCTCTTTGATTCTTACACCTATAATAGTTAATTGGAACATAAGAGTACTCAAAAAATTAAATGATTAAAACTTTTGGTACCTTCATTCATTCACAAACTATATAACAATCTCTTCAAGTGATTTAGTTTGTCAAGGATTTTGTCTTTCTACTCCATAAGCCTACTATTGTTAACTCTCCAACAATATTGAAAAGAAAATTATTTTTTGAACACAACCATATTGTAAAATTATTTTTTGAACACAACCATATTGTGCTAATAAATCTTGTATCTTGATCTTACCAATATTCATTACTCATATTGAGAAGTTTGTTTGACTTACCTACCAATGCCTTGTGTAGTCCTTGTTGCACCAACAAATCACACATCTTAAGTTTTCATTGCTCAAATTTGTTCTTCCCATGAACTTGTCCACTTGAACCTTGCATTCAAAACCTTCTCCATTTGATGTTGCAAAAATAAACACCAAGTACTAACATAGTAGTTGCAAAAATAAAGGCTTTGATACCACTTGTTGAGAAAATGTGAGCCCAAAAAATCATTTATCGTAGCATAAATTAGTTGTGACGAAAAAAGAAGAGATCAATTAGAATTATTGGATTACATTAAAAAGGAATTTGTATTGGGATAATTCTTTGTAAGGTTCCTCATTTTACATAAAATTAAGTCACATGCTTCATTGCTTTCAACAAGCTCTTGTTGATTCCTTTAAATTTCATTCTTGTTAATATACTTCCCATGCATGATATTTAATACATTAGCAACAACATTATGTCGAATCATGCACACGTCACTTAGTATCCATAATTTATGGCTAGTACTATTAGGGCTAGTCCAATTCACTCCCCTGTCTTTCATCTTGAAGTGTCAATGATGACCCAACAAATCCCTTTACGAGAAATTCCTTTTTCCTCTATTGTATTGAAGCTTGGTAGTTTCCACCCCTTGTCCAAGGTTTAACATTGGGATTTGACAATTGACTTGAAAAGCCACCTATAAACACTTTATGACCAATAATTCTATATAACACTTACTCATCTATTTTACCACGACTACTAGCACAACATCAATTAATGTTTATTCCTTAAACATTGTTTTTAATTCTTCCACAAGAAAATAAGTTTATGGCATGGGGTGAAATTGCAATACTGTGTCTCACTTTTTGCTCAAGATGGACATTTACATCAATATTTTTAATTGAATCTTCATCTTCTAAGACCTATAAGAGTTAAACCATTAAGAATTTGAAGATGATGTATGTAATGCCCCGCCACGCAACCCTAGAGGAAGTTGCAATTCACTACTTAAACGTACCAATTTTTTTTTTGTTTAAGTATAAATAACATGTAAAGTGAATTCAAAATGCCAACAACCTCTAAGGCCACGAGACAAATATTACTTAGAAACCCAACATCACATAACATTAGCATAAACCGAAACATTAATCACTTAACGAAATGAAACCACATACATTCCATTAAAGATAAATTACAACAAGGATAAACAAACACCTCCAGATTCCAATTAACATTTAAACAATAAGGTTACATCACTCATTCCCCGAATGAGGTAAATCCAAAACTCATAATTACAATTACAAATTCCACCTCGAAACAAATGAGGGGTAATAAGATACAATAAGAGCTGAAAAAAAGAAGTGAGAGAAGAAACTGATTCCCACGAGCTCTCCAGCTGGAAATCACGAACACACGAACATGAAGAAGAACCAACGGAAAAGAAATGCACGCCACCCGACCACGTGGAGCCCAAAGGCCCCACTCCCCCGTGCTAGGAGATAGTAACCAGGAATTCCTACCCAAGACCATCTACCACTAGACACAAGCAAGCACGCTGAACTGAAACAAGAACAAAACCCACATTTCTTAACACAAAGGTTACAATGCTTCTAGAGTACAAAATCGAGTACCATCACTATACAAAATAAACTCACGGTACAACACCATACCGACTGCTGTCATAGGAGGAGTGTCATCGCAAAGGCTGCATTGGTTATCCAATGGTGTTCTTCCTAGGTCCCGGCTCCCCTCTCGGGATATCCTGGTAACCTCTCACGAACCCGGCGCCATATGCCCACCAGAGCGGAATCGATTATCTTTCGAGAAGACAAGATAACGATCTTGCCATTCCAGGCCTTCCCGACTCATCTCAAGTCTCGTACAAGCCCTTGAGCCAATGAGCGAGGCTAAATTATCTTATTAATGTTCAAAGCTACTCTCTCCCTAGTAAGTTATTTTAATTTTCACTTAATTAACTAACTCTTAAACGAGTTATCCTGGGACCACTTTGGGCCCGGCGCTCGTTTGAAAGCCACTCCCCTATCGACAACACATAACTCAACCACATGCCAAGGGTAGACAATGCACTAACATTTATCACCAATAACCAAACACCTCAACAGGCATCACATCACTACGAATGTCCAAAACTGAAACCAAAACGTGCACTACCCAAGGCTAACACAAGGTTGACTACATAACAACAACCCACAAAACAACTGAAACTCGACTCAACCATGAATCACAAGGTCACACAACCCGTTCAAAGAACCAGGTAACCACTTGAGCTTACTCACACTTAATCCAATAAGGCCAAAGCAAAACATAAGAGACACAACATCGTCTCAAGAAAACACTGCTGGAAGACTTACATGATCAACAAGATACGACTTAACGCCAACAAACATAAAAATTCACGAATAACCACTCATAACAATAAATGAACCCATATCAGGAAGATTCACAAAGCATTCACTCTCATTTCGCAACATCGAAAGCGTACAATTAAACATTGAAACATTTCAGACACATAGGTAAGCTAATGTTCGGATTTCTTAAATCCATTCAAACACAGATTTCATGACTTGCATTGATCTAGTCAATTGATCCCTTTTTTATTCACGACATTGGAATATATAAAGAACATATCATTTACTCTAAATTTTGTAACCATAAAGCATGTTAATAATGCAATTATCTGGTTAAGATTTAAATCAATCGTTCTCTCTAATTTCACTAACATAATCAAACTCAAGGTATTTTAATAAATAACATTTAAATTAAACCACTTAATCCATTTTGCAACAAAGAACATTCAACCAACTAAAATCGATATTTCAGATGAGACGTTAGATTTTCCAAACTCTACTCTTACCTCTAAAGCATAATGGTAACCATCTT
This sequence comes from Sequoia sempervirens, assembly GCA_007258455.2. Lineage (NCBI taxonomy): Eukaryota > Viridiplantae > Streptophyta > Pinopsida > Cupressales > Cupressaceae > Sequoia > Sequoia sempervirens. Next base: position 24,713 of record VDFB02299957.1, on the reverse strand, counting down.
CATATATTTGGATTATGACACCACTTAACGCGTCTATTAACTACGATACCATTGCGCAATCCATACAATTAAATATAGAAGCATGATGACATGATTATTTACAAACAAATATTCATAGTATGAATATACCTTCATAAACTAAGTTACTCAATTTAACCAGCTATTATTTTAACAAAGACGAAAAGAAGAGTTCCATTTAATTACCAAATATTTCGAATAACTTTTATAAATTCTAATTACTCATCTTAAAAAAAACCATATAATTAACATATAAAATAAAATACCTTTTAATTAATCATTTCAAAGAAAAGAAACTTATGATTTAACCATAGAATAAAATACATTTCAACTTATATCAAATTTCATTTAATTTAATATATATTAAGTATATTATATTTTATATAATATATAATATTAAATATTATAAATATTATACAAAATATAATATAAAATGATAATCATTAAAAATTTAAATTTTAATAAATAAAATAAACAAACCCATTCCGGATCTACGCCGACCTTGGAAAAGGGCCGGCGCGGGCCACTTCCCGGCGGTGGTATTAAGAACAGGAGCCCGCGGTGAGGCGGTGTGGCGGTTCCTGGCACCGGCCGGCGCGGCGGGCGAGGGTTTGACCTCCCAACCACCAAAAACATTTTTAATAATAGATTAAAATTTCCTGCGTTTTTTTTTTTAAACAAAAACGAAATTACCAAGGATATACCCATTTTTTAAAAATTTTCAAAATAACAAATATATTGTAAATATATTTGTGGGTTTTTCATATATTAATATATAGTGTTGCCTTCACAAATATATATACCCACAACATGATTTCATACACAAATTGCAATAATAATCCAACCCAAATAGCAAAATAGAACTTATTTCAAAAATATGCAAATGGGTTTACAAAAATCTAGTTTAACCATTGAATTTCTTGGGTTTTCTTTCCAAAACTTGGTTCTAAATTTCATGTTTGGTTTCCATTCCAAATCTAACAACCATTTCCCAAATTTTAAGAGCTTCTCCATGAATTTTTATTGAATCTAACACTATATTTTCAAACATGCAAAGTGAGAAAACAAAGTGAAGGGGGAGAACATGGAACCTTATGTTTCCTCCAAAGTTGCAAGCTTTAACCATGGAGATTTCAACACCCTTTCAACTCCACCATCATAGCCTCCTCCAAGCCTCTCCACCCAAAAATCCAAAACCAAGAATCCATGGAGGTTGAAAGAAAAACCCTAAAATAAAATATATGCTTTTCTTTTTCCAAACTCTCCAAACTCACATTCAAACTCAACTTCTAATTCCAAATTCAAATTCAACTAAATTCAAATACACATGCCACTCACTTTCAAATTCACACTAAATTCAATTTCAAATTAAATTGAACACAAATATCTTTCCAAAATAGTCAACTAATTCTGAAAATATCTTTTCTACCCCAAAGTCTTGCATTTGAATTTTTAATAACTTTAACCCATTTTTCTAATTCCAATTTGAATTCAAAACATTTTAGCCCATTACATTCAACCAAAGAATTAAATCTTTCACACTTTTAATTCATAGGGATAATTTAATTAATTCACACAATTAATTCAAATTATCAATAAAATAAATCTAATTCGAAATTAGATTATTTTATTAATTCAATTAAATTAATTAACTAATCACTAATTTTTCCCACATTTCAACAAGACAAAACATTCATCATTTAAAATTCCCAAAAGCCATTTAATCACTTTTAGCTTGCAACTAAACACATTTAGTTATTAATCAAACTACGCAAGACATTCCATAAACTTTAACTTGAAATTAAAATAAACATCCAAGGAGAACTGACCAAGATAAAACAACTGACCCCAATGACAAACCAAGGTGACCACCTGGTTCGGAAACCCTAGCTACTATCTCCCAAATAATTTCCGTTGGTCAATGGACACGCTCAAACCTAGAAACCAGGTGGAGTCGATGTCATGTACCTGCCAACCTGCGACCAAGAGCATGTCGAACGTGCATATATACATAATATGATCAGACACACCGTGAAGAGGAAATCTCAGAATCGTAGGGCACTCGCAAGCGAGTGATACAACCCCGTCCCCTTCACCAATACAATATCACTAACTGACAAAGCTAACATTATTAACATAATCAAAGCATAAAGCATCATTAATTCCTATGTTAACACGATCAAAGCATAACATAGGAAAACATTGCCTAATTATCAGAGTACAAAAAGGAGGGGTGTTACAATGTAAACTGTTGATTTGTGGAAATTTGTGTGTAGATTCTAAATATATATATATTTTAATTTTTTTGAAATAAATCATGAATCATTCAACATATCCTTTAATAACTAGATTTAAACTAAAAACAACATTTTCAGAAAGTAATGTTTGTGTCATACAACATAACATTTTTTCTATAAAGGATTAAATTCTAAAATTTTAAATATAGATTTTGAACATCAATATCTAGGGAAAGGATATTTTTTCATAACTTTTTGTTTCATATTTTTTTTCTTAAAATTAATTTTTGAAGTCACTGTAACAATAATTCAGACATATGTGTGTGTCATAAAAACTAAGTTGTGTATATATCGAAATCCATTTTTTGTTTTTTTGGTGAAATAAGGACATCGATACCTAGGGAAAGGGTATTTTTTGATTTTTTTTTTACAATGGTTTACTATTTTCCACCTCTTCACAACAAAGTGCTTGATGTTCAAAGAAAAACCTATGTTTAGTAAAAATTGAAAATTAAATATATGATAAAATGAAAATATATCAAAACTAGATACTTGTTAGAAATCTCATTTCAGAGCCTACAATATTACAAAATATAATTTTTAAAAGACATTAGGTAATCCCTCAAAATGTGAAGAAAAAGTGTTTTTTTTCTAGCATTTTGATAGGTGCGAAGGAGACTCTATTGTGGATATGATTTAATAAAAGAGGGGTTCTATCCAAGGGGGTTTATCTAAGGGGGTATTATCTTTCCCTCTTTAATTAAAAACCTTTATATGAAGCATCTCAAGCCTTAAATCATTAGTTTTTCTAAAAACAATGATTTTAGGTAAAAATCAACACATCCCAAAAGTGAGACACACTATTGTGGCAACACCCCATGTGGTCCTTCTTCCTTCACATGAAATTGCTCTTTAAGGATTTTCCCATTGCAAAAATATCCTCATTGTTTCCTACCATAGGGTTTTGGGTTGTGTTTTCATTTGTTATCTTCTCAAACTAGTGACTGATTAGAGCCTTGGTAAGTCATTGCATTACCAACTAGCTAATCAAACATGAGGCCCTCTTTGTGAGAAGATTCCTTTCTTTTGATTCCTATCCTACCTCTAGGAGGTACTAAGTCTATGGGGTATTAATAATTGTTTCTAACTACTGCTTCCCTCCCAAGGGAAAAATCTTACATGCTACTCACCCATTTGCTAATGAAAACATTAATTTTTGTGTTACACCACGTTTTTCTTTTACTTATTTAATTTTACCTAGATGAGTGAAAATGCTTTAAATGTATGTGTTTATACTTTATGTATAAATGCAATAAATAAATGTTTGATTCAAATTGATGTTGTATAATGTTTTTTTCTATGAAATATATGATGTAGATGGTTGTAATTGATTCAACTAACTTCTATTGCAATGTGCTAGTGTAGGGACATATTAAATCCTCTGGAAGAGAGGGGAAGTATCACTCAGGAGAATAACTTGGTCTAATAACCCTTAACGAGCCTAATTGAGCTTTCACACAATCACTTCTAGTTTAGTGATGTTGAGTCAATTGTTTGGGAAATGGTAAGTTGTCCTTAGCCTTGTCTAAGAATGGTTTAGATATGTTCATTATAATCTTGTTTGTGAATGTTTTGGAATTTAGATTATGTGATTGAGTATTTTTTCCTTGTGTGATTTTTTCTTTATATGTGTTTAATTATTAAAGCATGATACATGATATATATATATATATATATATATATATATATATATATATATATATATATGCATATGTTTTGACAAAAAGGAAATGTCCATAAAAGTATATATTGATATATACATATGTATATACATACATATATATGCATGTGTTAATATGAAAAATATGTGAATATGTATATGTGTATTTGAATATTGAATAATACAAATTTATAAGCGAAGATTTATATAAATATACACATATATACATGTTATGTTATGTGTGTATATATATTTAATATACGCTAAAATATCATATAGTGTTGAAATGTTATTGCACACATATCATTGAAAACACATCATATACAATACATGAATCACAACTTATATACATAGTATAAAGGTGTTGAAACTAAGGGAAATGCTCTACATTTAATCATAGCACATAAATTAAAAATTGCTTAAAATATTTTAAAGTGATAAGAATATAAACCAAAGGAAATGCTATTATGAATGGTGCATGGAAATAAAGCAAACTATGGAATGAGTATTGCATAGAAGACTTAGTCAAATACTGTGAAGAGAGAATGACTAACAACACATAAAAAAAATTGACCTGGTCTTTGCTAATAACAACCAAGTAAATAGGGTGCATAGTAAATATGTGGCACCAAAGTATGAGGCAAGTGGAATATGAGAATAAGCCACGTATGAAGCTGGCTGGTAATGGTCAACTTGTAGAAACATTGTCCTTGCATTTATGATTAAATCACTCTGCTATCATGAGATTACAACGATTGGATGAGTTTGAGAAAATAGTCATCATTTTTATTCTTCCACCTTGAATCTTCATAGCTGAGTTGAACCTGTGAGTGTGAGAAGTGGCAATTTTGGGAACTTTTTTAAGCCTTAGAGTGCTTAGGTTTTTGTATAAATAGGGGGACATTCTTCTTCACTGGGACACATTCTTACATTCTTATTTTCTAAATTTTTTGAGAGTTACTTTGTTGCATTTATGAGTTGTGAGGTTTTTAAGAGTGAGTTAGAGAGGTTGAGAAAGTTGTATTTTGAGAATTGGTCAAGGAAATGATTTATAATTTGTTTTGGTGTTCAGGCTGTGCTAGGAAACCATAATATTCAATCAGAGCTTCCTGATTACAGGAATGCTAGTTTTCTACTTTGTTTTATATTTAAGTTGAAAAGGTTGCATGATTTTATTGTTTTGTTTGAATTGATTGGAAAGAGAAATTTAGTTTCTTTATAGGACCATGTTTATTTACTTCATGGAAAGTACACAAGATGTTGAGTTGTGTTAAATCCATATATTGCGGACTACATTAGCATAAATTATATATGTAGGAATGAGCATTTGAGTGTATTAATATAAACTATGAAAGGTCAAGCTTATATAGATATAGTTTGATTTATGAAGGAGTTTGTGAAAGTCTAATTTATGAATTAGTTTGAATTATTATAGTTGAAATATTTTAGTAAGAGAAAATAGGTTATTCCTGAGGTTAGGATAATCTAGTGAAGGGGATAGCCTATGCATGGAATATGTGTGGTCATTAAAAATCGAGCTAGGAAGTTGTGGGAATACGATGACTCTCACTCAAAATCGCTGAGTGATGAATTCTTTGACCAAAGTAATGTAAGTTGCAGTCACCATTTACATTGTTAATTTACTGCGATCTAGTTATGAATTCTAGTATGGGATTGTCATACACGTAGGTTATAACCACGTTGTATTGGAAAGTTCTAGTTTGTAGGACACAACACCAAGCTTAGGAAATGATAGTATTATGGGGTTACCAAACCAATCTCTTCGTCGAAGGGTAGGGCCATCTTCTATTTGGTAGATGTGCGGGGGACCACAGTAAGTTTGAGGTTGGCAAAAAAGTGCTTGAGTGATGCTTCTCCTCATCAAATGGGGGTGAATATTTGAAGGGGGTTTACTTGAACCATATGTATTTCTACTGCCAGAAGCTCATAAGAGCTATATATGTACTCTTGTAACCATTTGTATGGAAGGTTGTAAACATGAATGTAAAACTTGAAATTATTCTATATGAAATCATTACTTTGGAAAGATTATGAAATTATGGTGAAATGCAATGGAATTTTGGAATAATGTTTATTTCAAATGTGCATGTTATCTTTGTTTTAGAAAATAAAATTTTAAATGCTATGTGATGGCATCATGGTTTAATCACTTGTGGGTAAAAAATTAGATTTTTTTTTAAGTTGAACATTGGGAATGTTATATTTTTTCCAACTTATATGTGTTAAGCATGTCACTAGCATTAATTCTAAGCTAGGATCAAACTCTTAATGAAATTTAGAGTTCCATTACTTATTACTTATAGCCCCCTTCTTCACATGGACAAAGTTGATTAATGAATTATGTGTTTGTGTGTGCACACATGTGTGTGTACACATATCTATATATACATATATGTATGTATGTATATACATTATACACATGTATTTATATATACACACACATATAACATGATCTTTCTTAAATATGTTATCATCATCAATATTTTAATTTGTTCAAAATAACATTGAATTCTCCTTAGAATGAATATTAGTTTTAGAAATATAAGATTAATAGATCAAGCTTTACACTTTCTTTAATAAGCAAAGTTAAATGGAAACTTAATTTTTTTGGTAGGTGTTCCCTTACCTTTAAGTCCTTAATTAAAAATAAAAAGAATGACTTGGTATTAATAAAAATATTGGTTATCTAGTTGAAATATTGATATTTTAATCCAAATTAATATTCAAATATTTATTAATATGAATAATTTGAGTTAGAATGTGTAATCGTCCAAACTACCAATGTTATAAGATGATGGAATACAAAAATTGATCATCAACATTTTTATCTCTTTTCTTTTATTTCAAATTAAAAATGGATAATTTAAATCCATATACCCATTATTATTTATGATTTTAATTTTTAATGTCATGTAATAACATGTTATATAGATAATATAACTCATTATCAAGCCAATTATAAGTAACTCATTTTATTTACTTTCAATTAAAATTTTATACTATATTCTAAGATAGATCCTACATTTTAGGATAAATTTCTCATTAAAATGATTTATATCAACCTTCTAATGATATGTTATATATCATCTTTTCATTCGTGTGGGTGTTAAATTCTATTTGATATTACAACCATCCTTACTCTCTTATGTCAACCCCCTAGCCTCTTTTTCTCATGATAAAAAAGAGTAAAACAAATAAAATAGAAATCACATTAGGTTTAGGGATAATTAAGTTTGAAATGATGACTTTCACCACATCAAGGTGACACTCTACCAATGAGTTATATCGCTTCCCTATCCTCACCAAGAAGGAAATTTGTAAGAACTTCCCAAAAAATTAAGAAATTCATCACCACAATACCATTATTCTCTAGGAGTTATATCTTGTTTTCATACTCTTTTAAAACCTTGTTAGAAAAAGAAAAAAATAATGTATCATTATTATTATTATTTTAGTTTAAATACATTGAAATTTAATTTAAATAAAATTTATAACTATATTATGTAACCTAGGAGGCAAAGATCTTTTATTATCTACATATAATTATTATATTTAGATTGATATAATATAATTAAATCATCTTCATGTTGGTTGTTGAATTTAAATAAGTGGAACCATCCAACTCTATCATAGTACAATCTTTTCTTATTTAATTATCACTTTTCTCTTGATTCAAGTAAACAAGACAACAACTACTAACAATTCAATCAAAAAGAAAAAATAATCAAACAAAATGGAACAGTAAATAATTAACTAAAAAGCAATTGTTTTCCCATAGACTTATATTGTATTGTTGATTGGTAGCACAAATTCTTGGAACATATATTCTAAAGATACCTTTTTAGCACATGTCATCGTGTTAGTGTGAGCAAGGTACACTAACTACCTATTTAGACTTTAGAACCTATTCACACCTTGTGTATTAAGCTTAATTAAAGGTTTTTTGAGTCTCATTTTATAGGATTAAGACACTTATCATAATCTTAGTTCTAGGGTTCCATCTAGGTTTTTATCCATGCCTAGAAAGCAAGGTCATCTTATTGTATTTTAACATACTGTTGTCATTGTTCTCTGACAATATATCAATTATTTGATTGCATCTCTCTTGTGAAAGGTTTTTAAATTTTCTGTTAGATTATTATATCTATGATAACTTCTTCCATAACTCCAACATAGTATCAAAGCTTTAAATCAATAAAAAAGTTCTCATTTTTTGTTTTTTTTGCTAAGAACTTTTATAAAGGGCCTCTTGAAAAAAAATGGACCTCATGATTATGTTTAGAAGGCCTAAAAATCTATAAATCCATATAAGGCACAATAGGGTTTGGATCTAGAAAATTTTAAAGTTATTTTGGGATTTATAGAAATTGAGACAAAAAAATTGATACCACCATATAGATCAATTATAATTTTGTACAACCATACAATCATTGTGCTACACTATGTTATTTAGTTTCCATTGTTTACTTTAGTGTGAGTTTACACTTGTGCTCATCCTCTCACTAAAGTGGGGGCTAAATTTAGTGTAGAAAAATTTACTCCTTACAGTTTTACACTTGTTTGGGACCTCTTAATTAAAATGGACTTAATTATGCCTTAATAAGCCTTATTTTACATCTACAAGCCTAATAAATTACATTTTTCAAAGGGAAAACCCAACAATAATTAATTCCAACACATAAAAATTTACCTTGAGAAATGTGTGTTCTAGGAATAGGGACTTGGGACCCATTCTCCCATGGGTGAATGGGTCCTTCCTAGGCCTTTAAACCTAAATTTAAATTATGTTTTTGGTGGTATTTTAATGTCTCTAAATTCAAATTTTGATGTTGGCTTGTAATGTTTAATTTTTAGGAAATAAAGGATACATACCTATAAATACAAGGTTATTTCATCATTTCAAATCCTAGAAGACACCTAGGACTTCATGAGAGCATTACTTGAAGTTTACAATAGGTAATATTGTGATCAAGGCATTGAAGAGAAAAATTATCAAGCATTTTGTTGCAACATTCAAAATCTCAAGCATCATGTCAAGGTCTTAAGAATCATGCATTTTTTGGAGCTAACATTGTGATGTAGGTTTCAAAGATCATGTCAAGCATTCAAAGCCTCAATTAAAGCATCAAGATCCACATCCATTGGATCCATTTCATGCAAGGTCAAGATCAATATTACAAATTCACAAAGGTTTATTCAAGGGTTTGGTGAGTTGCAACATAGCTTGTTCATTCATCATTCCTTTCTTACATTTGTTATTTAAATTCAAGGTTTAATTATCTAGATGGGGTTTGAACAAGGAAAACCCCCATTCACCAAAAACAAACTATATTTCTCTCTTGTATTTATGTTGCAAATTTTAGGTTGAAGAAGGATTGGAGATCTTTTGAAGTGCTAGATTGGAAAAGTTGTCAAAGTTGTTGTTAAGCCAATAGAACTCACATAAAAATCTGATTTCTAACTTTCTGACAGTGCAACTTGGATTAAACATAAGCTATAGAGTGACATTAGAGGCTCCTAAAATTTTGCTGAAAACCTTGACAAATGACCCATTTCCCCATGGTGAATGAGTCTTAGAAAACCTCCCAAAACTACCTTTTGGTGACTGGTAAACAATATTCGACCCTTTCATATTTACAGAAAGTTTGGATTTTCTATCAATACTGAGCTTTACATTAATATGTCAAGTTTGAATTGGCATAATTAGGTTTATTTTCTATTTTTAGTTATTCTCCCAAAAGTGTTGTTTAGGCTAAAACCCCCATCCTCAAGCATAAGGAAATCAACAAGATTTCCCATTGAGTTGATTCACCTAAGGTTTGTTAGTCAATTCTTTGTGGGGATCACATTTCCTAATGAAATAAAGGGAAATAGATCAACATTCCAAACTGGGGGAGCCCCACATTTCCCTCTAAACCATATTTTCCCGCATTTCACTACTCAACAAGTGAAAGACAAGATTCTAAGAATCCTTGGGTGTCAGGTAGTAGACATTTCAGATGTTTATCTGGGCCTCCCCCTTTGCAAGTTAAGAAACCTCCCAACTCATTCTTGAATGAAATCATTGAGAGAATCCAAAGGAAGCTAGCTAGATGGAAAGGGAAATTACTCAGCCAAGCTGGTAAGCTCCAACTTCTAAAATCTTCTCTTTAAAATGTTAAGGACTATTATATACCTCTCTTTTAAATGCATGTATTCATCATAAGGAAGATTGAACAAATTCAAAAGAACTTCCTCTGGTTGAGGACAAAAGAGAGATCCAATATTACTCTTGTCAGCTAGGAGAAGGTGTGCTCCCTAGAGCAGTTAGGGGGGCTAGGGATTAGGAGATTAAATGTGTTCAATATGACCTTGATGAGAAAGATGGGATGGCTCATGGTCCAAGTAAATAAAGACTGGTTGAACATCCTCAGTGCTAAATATATGGGGAATGAACCCCCTAGTTGCTTGTTGTCCCCCCAAGATTTACCCAATGGATCAACCTTTTGGAATAATATTCTCAAAACTAGGAATTTTCTATAGCAAGGAACTAAAAGGAAAGTGGGGGATTGGACAGTTATTGATTTTTGGGATGAGGTGTGGGGGAATCGTCCTATGTTGTCTTAGGTGGCCCAATTATCTCCTATAAAATAATATCTCAAAAGTCTTTATGGTACATCTATCTATGGACATGTCAACTGGTTTGAGGAGACTCCTAAATGGAGAAAATTTGAGCAAGATTTTCTTGATCTAATATTAAGAAGAGGTAGCAATGGGCTTCCCTGTTCTGAATTACTTTCTACTCTTAGCTGCCTCTTGGGTGAATACTACTTGGATATTCAAGGTGTTGTTCATGTTTGGATCTAGTGTGATAACCCCTTGAGGGCCTTCTTGGTTAAATTTTCCTACAATAAATAGGAGGAGCTTCTTTGATTGATAAAAAATTCAATTGGAACCTAATATGGAATGCCAAACTCATCCCAAAAGTTAATTGCTTTTGGTCTAGCTGCTATACATGGAAGAATCCTCACCATTGATGTCCTCAATAGGAAACTATTTCAATTCATGAACAAATGTGTTCTCTATCTTTGGACAGAGGAATCTATTTGTCAGCTACTTATCCATTGTCCTTTTGGTAGGGAAGTATGGTCTTTGGCTTGTCAAAATCTCCTATCTGTTTGGGTGTTTTTGAGGGACATAAAATACCTCATGAGTCAATGGAGCTCTAGTCCTTTTTCTCATCCTATAACTAAGGAGATTTGGAAGCAGGCCCCCCCTTGGTTTGTTGGCACCTATGGAAGGAAAGGAACAATATAATTTTTAGGGAAAAGTAGAGAAGCAGTGGAGAGGTGTTTTATTGCACAAAGCAACAAATTGTTGAGAACTTGAACTCGAAAGTCTTTGATTTCTCAAAATTCATGCCTAACTATAAAGAAATTGGAGTCAAGTAGCTTTGGGGTCTCAACCAAGATCTGACTAAGATTAACCAGGCCAATATCCCTAGTGGGAACCTAACTCTCTAAAGACCTCCTCATGAGGACTAGGTTAAATTAAATTTTGACAGTTGCTCTAAAGGAAATTCAAGAATTTCTACTACTGGAGGTCTAATAAGAGACCATGAAGGGAGATGTATTGAAGCTTATGCAAAATATATTGGACATTCTACCAGTGTGTCCAAGTAGAGGCTACTAATACTCAAAAAGGTATTAAGAGGCTAAGAGAACTTGGTTTTGATAAACAATCATTGAGGGAGATTCTAAATTGATTGTTGATTGTCTCAGTGGCTTAGCTGAGCCCCCTTAGAAAATCAACAACCTTATCGACAACTCAAATCATGTGTTTAACTTTATGGAGGGTTTCTCTATGTCTCACATCTTTAGAGAAGGTAACACTAATGTAATGCGATCTCCAATGTGGGCCTCTCTAATACCTAGTGGTAGTTCTAGAATTTAAACATATTCTGATTCAAATCAAAGAGTGGCTTGTTAAGGATTGGTTGAGAGGGGTTTTCTCTCATTGATGATGATGCTTCTTGTCTCCTTGGTCAAAGGGTTGCTACCCAGTTTGGGGGTTGATTCAGTCATGTCTAGCCCCTTTTTAAATTTGAATTTGAATTGTGTTGATGATATGGTGACATGTATTAAAATTGAAGGTTTGGCTCAGATGGTGATGTGTGTAAAAACTGAAGGAGAGGTGGCGAACAGAGTGGAACTGATGATGTCATCTCACTTTCATAATTTAACAATAGGTTTCTATATGGTTTGGAAGGGAATTAATCATCAAATTATTAAGATAGGTTGCTTTAAGGGAAAGTTTGCAATGATCTGGGATAAAACTAAGAATAATGAAAAGGTAAGTATCATCTGGACTTACATTTTTAAATTTATTTCCCTTAAATTTATTTATTTAACTCAAGTTGAGTACAATGAGGGGATTCTAATTGACAAGAATGTGAATCATATTTCTCCTAATACTAAGGGTTTGGGGCTTATTTTAATAATGACATCAAGGTTATGGAGCTCTTTTTCAAAGGGCCAACACTTATTTCATATGCCTTTGGTGGCCAATCATCACTTCAATAGATTTTTTTGTTGTAAATGGATTTTATTATCCATTATTATTAATTGTAGTGGTTTTATTCACACAGATTATGGGTACTAGAACAAGATTTTCCAAATCTAGTGAAAGATTTAATATGAGGTTCCTATCTTTGAAATGACTTTAGTTAAAGGCCTCTCTTTCTTGAAATTTAGTGACTTTAGCAAAATTTTGCTAGTAGATTCCGGTGCCTCTATTCCTCTACTAAATTTTAGGGAAGCCTATATCATTTTGAGAACTGTTTACTTGTTACCGATTGTAGCTATTGTGGTTGTTGGTAAAAGTTTTTCTCTAGCCTCTATTGCATTATTACTAGATTAGGGGCCCAGGAAGCAATATAAGCCAGTTTCTTCTTTCCATTGTGCCAGAATGTGGAGCTTTGGAGGCTCTTCAAAGATGCTAGAATGACACCTTTTTTCATGGCCATGAGAGGATTTAATGATGATATCATTGCTAAGTTCTATAATTCATGGAGGGGAGATAGAGTTCAAATTAAAAGCATTAGATTTGAGCTGTCCCTAGGGTTGATTGTTGCTGTGAATAGCTTACAGTATAGTTGTATGAGATTGGCTAAAATTAGCAACAAAAACTACCAAAGGTTTATTGATAGTTTCCTTGAAGGGGATGAGAAGCTTGAGTGGTGCCAAAATGACTACAATAGGGAATAGATCGTGGCCTCTTATGGGGTGGCCTATGTGCACATAATGAAATATTTTACCCTAGGGGGAAAGTACACAAAAATTCATGGGTATCACTTCCCCTTTCTTTATCATATAAGGAGAAATGCAAAGATTAATATACCTTTTTTTTTCTATTATCTTCTCTTAAGAAATGCAAGGCTAAAGGGGCTTCACCTCCCCTTCACCAGGGCCTAATTCAATGCCTCTAGAATTATGCCTTAGTCATCACTCCCCTTCCAAGCCCATAATTGGGAAATGAACCCAATGTTAATGTCACCCAAGCGAACCAATCAGACCCCCACCCTCTTCTTCCTCCTAGAAATTCTCATGGTGAGGGCATGTCCTTGGCTAAAGCTCCTCACAAAAAAGCCATAATTGTTCCCTCAGTTATGAAGCAATATTCCATCAGAGGTTTCCTTATCAAAGCGGATCCTACTATCTTGAATGTGAAAGGTAAGGTGAGTATCTCAAACCCTCCTAGTAATCCCTTGGGAGCAAAGAGGAAAGGTCATGATAGTGCAGAACCTAAAATAGCTTAAAAATTTACCATTGAGATAAGAGACATGAGGAAGAATAGGGAAAAATAGACAACTCTAGAACTGGGAAGGGTGGAAGATAATCAACTAGGTTGGTGGTCTAGTTGGCCAAGGGAAAAAGACTAAATTATGAGGAACCTAGAGAAGAACCTGAAGGAGTGGCTCTGACCCCTATAAATATTAGTAAAAAAGAACTATTTGTGGTACTCGGTGAAGACCTCTTGGAGGATTCTGCTAGTAATGATGAAGATGAAGAGATGGAGGGGGTGCTGACCAAGTGGTAGTCCAGGATTCAAAGGACAATGAAGATGATGGGGATAAGAAAATTACTAAAGAAATTAACGATGTGGTGATGAATGTTATGGAAGAGGTGGACGGGTAGGCCATGGAGGACATGGAAGAGGATGTAGGCTAAAGATAGGCCCTTTGAATTTTATCTCACTAAATTCTGGGAGTGCAAGATAAAGTGGAAAAAATGGATAGGTCATTTAATAAGCTAACATCTATTGCTCTAGGTATCATGCAGAGGGCTATTTCTAGCATTATGAATGGTTCAACCAAAGTTAGGAAGGGCCATAGAAAGATGACTGCCTCTCAGGCCAAGGAGATGCAATTGCAATGAGATGAAGTAGTTGATTGAGGAATGGGACTTAATCTACAATCCCATAAAGTAATATGTGTCTTCTGTGTCTCTTGAATATGGAAGCTATTCCATGGTACTTTATGGGCCCACGTGCCATCTTGTTTATGTTTGTCTAGGCTCATTTTTTTGGTCTTTAGCTATATGGTTGGATTTTAGCTTCTAATTTTTGGTTCTGGTTAGGGTTGCTATTTTGTTGTAGGGTTTTGGTCCATTTTTTTGACCATGTTATTTTGTGGTGGTAGTTTTGCTAGTCAGTTGGCCTATTGATCATTCTTTGTTTGGGTTCAGGGGCCCTTTCCCCTACTTTTTTTTATCAAAAACAACTTACATTATCATTGCAATATTTTCTAGCATATCAATATTTGATATGTCAAAATATTATGATTATTTTCATTTAATGAAAAGGAAAAACACTATAATTTTTATTTAATTTCCTTAATTATTCAATAGAATTAACAAATATCAAGTTCACTTTTGATGGAAATTGACATCTGATGCCAATCCTTTAAATCATAATTAGTTTAGATGGGATCACATATCTTCTCAAAGAATAGGGAAAATATTTTGTGGAAAGAACTATTTTGTACTAAATACCAAGATATAGACCTAGAATTCATCACAAGCAACCTATGCACCATTATTGAAGGTGAAATGGAGGAAAAATGTAGGTGATGGTTTTGAATGGGGGTATTCACCTAGTTTCCTTATTTCATTAGGAAAAAGAGATCCCATAGGGAAAGATTGACTTTCAACCCTTGGGTGAGTCAATCTTGATGGAGATCTTGTTGTTTTCCTTATGACTAAGGATGAGGTAAATCAGCCTAAAATGTACTTTTGGGGGAAAATATAAAAATAGTAAATACACCCAATTATGCAATGTAACACATGAAAAATCAATTCAAAACCTTAATCTAATAGAATCCACAAATTTCTGATAGATCTAAGAAAGATACGATTTTATGCACCTATCACCAAAAACCTCTGTTCAGTGTTCTAGGATCGATTCACCCTAGGGAAAATGGGTCTTGCTACAAGGGTTCAAAATATTCTTTCATATTCCTTTGCTCATGGATCTCCACTCCCGATTCATGTGGATTTCACAGTTAGAAAGTCAAAATTAAATTCTATAGGCAAGTTTTCGTGGCTTGACAATAATGTTGACAACTTTACGAAAATACACTTTTGATGAATCTTCAATCCTTCTTCAACCTAAGATCTACAACACACACAAGAGGGAAAAATTGTTTATTTTTGTTGAATGGGGATTTTCCTTGGTCAAACCTTGTTTTAATAATTAAACCTTGAAATGGAATGAAATATGAATGGAAGGAATGATGAATGAACACTTGCCATGTTGCAACTCACCAAACCCTTGAATTGAGATCCTTGAAGGACTGGAATCTAATACATCTCTCTAAGGTCTTGATCTTGCATGAAATGGTCTTGATGCTTGAAATTTGACTTGAATTCTTGAAACCTACATCTCCATGTTAGCTCCAAAAACATGCATGAATGAAGATAACTTTGACGTGATGCTTGAGATCTTGAATGCTACAAAAAATGACTGAGAAATCTACTCTTGAGCACCTTTGACAATAATATTTTCCATAATTTTTTCTCTCATGAAAAATCTAGGATTCAAATTGATAAAAGACCTTGTATTTATAGGTAATTTTCTAATTTCCAAAAAATTAAACATCAAAGGCTAACAATTGCAGATTGAATTTGAATCATAAAAATGCTACCAAAAACATATCAAAAATTGGGGTCCTAAACTTAAGGGGGACCCATTCACCCTTGGGAAAATGGGTCCTAGGCCCCAAACCTAGGACACACCAATTTCAAGGCAATTTAATTAATTGCAATTGTTTAATACAAATTTACCTTTCAGAAAATGAGATTAATTAGGCATATATAATTAGGGAAATTAGAGGCTTAATTAAGTCCAGTTAATTAAGGGACCCAAACATAGTGTGAAAATATAAATGAGTACATTTTATGACACTATAGAAGGTAAAGAAAAGAAACCAAAAAGAAGAAATATTGACCTTGATGTGCTAATTTTCAAAATATATCAAAAGGTGTATTATCTATTTTATTTTTGAATATTAGAGATGGAATTCTCTTACACATAGAAAGTCCAATTTCATGTTCTAAATCTTGGATTTTACTAGAAATTATTCATGAAGGAACTATGATTTGAAATTATTAAATTAATAGAATTTTTTTTACAAAGCCTATGAACAAAGACCAAAAAGTAACAAACTACCTTGCTAAAATAAAAAATAATTTTCAACCAGATTTGGTTTCAAATGTTGTATAATAAAGAAAAAAACATTTCATTGTACAAAAGAACATCCATGAATGATTTAAGATTCTAATTCTATTGTAAACTCTAAATATCTAAACAAACACGATCTCCTTGATTTATTAATATTACATTATCTTCTCATTCAAGAACATGTAATGTCAAACATTGATTCCAAAGAAAAATAATAAAAATTCATGCTAAGTTATCAAGAAAATAAAGTATTTTTAATAAAATAAAAAATATATATATTTTAAAATATTCTTATCATTCTAAAAATCATCAAAAATCCTATAAAAAAGATCCATATTAAAATTTCCTAACCATGGTGCACTAGGGCACCTAAGATGAACTATTCATTTTAAAAAAAATATAATAAATAAAAATATAAATTGGATACAAATAAAAGTAAATAAAAAATATCCAACAAATGTTTGGTAGAGGGGGTTGTTTATGTAATAATTGTCAAGAATAATGAATGACTAATGGAATTGGATTGGTACATTGAAATGGCGGTTTCTTGTAAGATAATAAATTTTGGATGGTAATAGTATAGTTAAGGCTTGTTAGACTTTCTTTTTTTGCATTTGGTTTTCTAGGCGATTAGTTTTATAGGTGTAAAATGATATTTATTTTAGGGGCTTGGTGTGGAAGGTGTCATTTTTCAGTAGAGAAGGATATACATGCTGATGTGAAAAAGAAGGGGGCCAATAGAGGAAGAAAAAAGTATCCAGTGTGGAGATGTATAATTTATTTATCCTATTCAAGAAGTGAGACATTAAGGATTGTGATATTAGGCATTTGGTGCATCATCTATAGGAGTTGGAAAATGATCTTGATGGAGCTCCATTTGTTAGTTTCAATGATCTACCATGGAAAATTTAATGACAGACCTAGGGAATGCATGAGAGAAGGAACTTGTTTAAAATAGCTCAAACAATTAGCTATGTCTCCTTTCTATCAAATATTTTTCATTATTTCCTCCATAATAATATTTAACATAAAATTCATTAGGTAAAGGGGTATTTCAACTATGTCTCAAATCATTCACAGGTGATGAAGAGTTGATTAAGTTTTTAGTAAAAGGTATTGAAACCTATCACAAAAGTTGTTAGGGTTTCCATCTCAATTGAGAGAATCCCATCCTTCTTTGAATTTTTTATTGAGGATGAGTTCATGGAAGAGTTGGTGGTATCCCCTCCTTGTAAGGGTTCTTCCTTTGAAATATGAAATAAAATTAATTGTACTATTAAGAGGCTTTGTGATAGTTTTATTCTTTTCTAATATACCTTAATCCCATTTGGATTTCTCCTTTTAGCTATTGGGCTAAGGGTTATTATTTTCTTAAGTTGGTCCATTCAACATTGGTTTGGCTAATATTTTATGTCAATTTATGGAATTCCTAAATACTAGTTTTTGCATTAGGTTTATGGTTGGGGGTCTATGTACATACACTGGTTCAATGTTACTTTATTTCTCAATTAATACATATTCACTATTTCAACTAGCTATGCTCTTGCATTGATGTCTCTTTGGCTTCTTGGTTTATGCTCAAAGCAAAAAGGAAACCAATAGAATAATTCAACTACGTTGTAGAAGCACCAGAGCACATAATAATCTGATCATGCATGCCTTCAACAATCATAAACAATCTCCCAAAACTGTAACCAGTAACTGTCAACTATGGAGAAATGCAGACTAAAATACTAGAGAGTGCACCAAAAATACTAGATCCACCACCAGAGGAGATAAACCAATTGTGCACACCATTTTAGGGTACCATACCAAGTTGCCAACATGGTGACATCAATGACAACATTTAGACAAACTTCTCCATTCTTCCAACAATCTCCCCCTTTGTCATTGATGGCAACATGTAAAAAATTTCTCCTTCAATCTCTCCCCATAACTTTATATTATAACTCTCTCCATACTCTAACTCTCTCCCCCTTTGACATCAATGGAAAAGGGTGACAAAAAAGAGGTGTAAACATGGTGACGTAAAAATTTCAAAAAGAATTCCAACTATTCAAAAAATTTCAACCATCCAAAACTTTCAAACATTCAAAATTTAAGTGAAGATGACATTATTCACCTAAAATACCTTCTTGTACCTCTCTTTGAGAGCTGGATACAACTTCTTCCAATTGAATACAATTGAATCCATTCTTGTGCACATACTTTCTAATAAGGCCAAAAAAGTGAAAGAAGATGACCAATTTGTAGAGGAGCACTATTTTTCAACAACTTCTACATTAGTAAGAATTCTGGAAAGATGCTCTAACCGGACCTCAACAATCTCCTTAAGGGGCTAGAAGGTCTTCATCACATCATCTCTTTGTATTTGTACAATGATCAGTTCAAATTGTAATTCACCAACTCTTAGTCTTTGTTTCCCTTCTTTATCTTCAAAGATATCAAAATTCTTTCCAATGTTTTTCACTTCAGATTCAATCGCTTCAATTTTGCTTATGAAATTATCTACTGCTGCAGGCCACCAAAGATAGTATTTGTAAATATATGATATTTATTTAATGCACTTCCTTATTTCCATGATTAGTTCAAATAATATCTGCTTAGCTTTACCACATATCTTTTCAACCAAGGTTTCCAAATTGTGTCCTTCTAGACGTTCAAGCAACATTCTTTCTTTAACAATCTCAACTAGATTTTCTGGAAAGGAATCAGAAACAACTGATACTTCAATACCTTTCTAAAGTAAATATTCTACCAAAGCATCATCAATCTTCAGTCTGCCAATGGGAGAGGCTGCATTCCATAATTCACCAAATTTCTTCATCTTTCCCTTAAGCATCATAGACTAGATGTCATTAGGATTAGAGGATTCAGATCCAATTACGGATTCTTTCTCCTTTTCTTCTGAAATGTCAATGGTATCTTCAGTTATAACTTTTCTCTTCTTCAATTTTGAAGGGGAATCATTAATGAAAACCTCCAATTCTCTTTTACTAGAGGAAGAGCCCACTTCAAACTAACTTGATGCAGATATACCAAAGCAAAGATTTATTTTTAGGGATGAGAAATATGATCTGCACATACTTACATTATCTGCCAATGACTCTAGATATCTATAGACTTGCTTTCCAATATGAATACCCAATTCCCACACAACATTATCCTTTCTCGGTAGGGAACTTAAAAAGTAAAACACCAAGCACATCGGAAAAGATCTGAAACAAAAGGGATAATCCTCAACCAATGATATTTGAACATTTTCAAGTAACAAGCTACACAAATCAAACTACCTATTCTCCTTAATGATCATATGAGTAATGTGTACAACAATAGCCAAAGTCGAGCTTTCATGGTTTTTTAAATAAATTTTGTAAGAAATACTATACGCAACATATCTAACAACTAAATCTGCAAGTGTATCTATCAATAGTGCTTGAGGGTCTTTACTAATTCCAGTCAGTTCCTCCATGTCTTTGTACTTCATAGTTTTCTTTCCAGGGACTTCTCCAATACTGCATAAACTAGTAATTGCTTTTATTGCTTCCTTCAAGATTAAGTAGGGTTTTCCCAATACAATACTGCCATTCTTGAAACAATTCAATAGGAACAAAATAAACTCTTTATCGGTAGACCATCAAAATTCTCTCTACAAATCCATACCTAGGGTTTTTATGTTTTGTAATTCATTTTCGCTCAGCCCTAGTTCTATTCCTTTCATCTTTCTATGATCATATTCTTCTAATTCAACCCCTTTCAGCTTCAAAGGGATAACACCACTCGATCCTCTATCTAGTGTTATGATTTCTTTCATTTTTATTTGAAACCTCATCAATTTTCTTCTTCCCCTTTTTGCAAACTGAGAAATGTTTCTAGATTACATGAGACAATCTCTTCGAATTCCCTTCAGAATTGCTTCAAGCTCACTTCAATATCACTCTAGGCCACCATTCAATTTCTTCAAATTCTCAATTAGCCAAGAAGACTCACAAATTTCAACTTATATATCATCAAATTTACCCTAAAATGTATTAAATGTGATAGACATCAAAAAGCTACTAAACACATTCTTCTTAACATAGAAAGCCCTAATTCGGTCTGCAAATCATAATGACAACATACTTTCTTCTGGTTCTTTTTCCAAGGCCTCTGAATATTCATTCTTCATATTTCAACCTTGTGCCAACCTTTGACACACCATTCTTCTAGGGGGCTTTTATAATTTTCTGATAATGCTCCCCCTAAGACCGTGCTAGGTCTAATTTCCTAATAAGTCATTTGTATTGGAAGAGGGTATAGACACATCAGTAACTTCAGGTTTTTCTTCTTCTTTCTTCTTCCATATCTTATTCATCTCTTGCTTCATTTCTTCTAAATGTTGATCTTCTTTACCAGTTCACTCTTCTCTTCTAGAGAAGACTTCTTTCCCTTCTTACTTCTACAAACTTTTGAGACATGTTCAGTTTTGTTGCAATTATAGTAGACAAAATTTTTCTGATTAGCCTATCCTCCATTATTCCTTGATCTACATTGATTTTCTTTGTGTCCAAATTTATTACAATTATATCAATAGCCATTAATGAGTTGATTCATTCTACCTTCATTAAACCTGTTCCTTATTACTTGACTGATCATTCTCACCTGAGATCTGCATTCTATAGCCTTATGTCCAATCTTCCTACATTCAAAACATTATCCAGTGAAGGGACCAAAAAACTAGTTCTTCCTACTCCTGCATTCTATTTCTTTGTGACCATATTTGTTACAAGAAAAACAAACACCATTGAAAGAGGGACACCTTTGTGCATTAGGCTATCTCATAGGTAGTCTCCTTGCAAAATTCCTTGAATTTATTCTCTACTTTCCTTTATCTTAACTCAAGATTCTGATTGTTCATTGTATTCTTTAGATCTTTAGAACTTTCACTAGTATCAATTCCCAAACCACCTTTGTCTTTACTTAGTTTTTGTCCTACAAGTAACTCTTCAAGTTTACCAAAGCTAGATATGAAATTATTCGCACAAAGTTTTTCCTTCTCTAGTTCCACTCTTAAGTTTACTATCTCTTGTTCAAGTCTAGAGCATTCATCAAACTCGTTCTGCACCATTGTATTAAGACATTATTGAATCCTATTCTTCTCTTCTACTATCACTTTCAGTCAAATTATTTCTTGTTTCAATAGTTCACTCACTTCTCTGTGTCTTTCCTTCAATTTCTTCAATTGTTCTTTCAGTTTTTAGACACATTCATTTGCATCATCCATATTCTATTTTAGATCTCTATTTTCTCTTTCAACTTTATCAAGATCCTCAAGAGCAGTCCGAAGCTCTCCTTTATCATCCATTTAACCAACCTTCATGATCCTCCTTAAGAGATTAAGCTCTTCACCAAGGAACCAAAGCTCTGATACCAATTGTTAAATAGGCACATGACAACTAAGAGGGGGGGTGAATCATTTGTCACAAAATTAAAATTTAATACTTCAACACTTATCAATTCCACAACCACACTATTCTGTCATTAAGTAAGCATGAAACACAAATAACATAAAGTAAATCAACACAATGAACACCATATTTTTACATGGAAAACCCAATAAAGGAAAAACCACGGTGAGGGTTAACTCACAATATAAAGAGATTATAAAACTAAATACATAGACTCACTACCAAGGGCTCACTTCCCAGAAGAGGACTCACTTTCCAAGTACAAAGGATCACTACCTACATAAAGGAATCACTATCCAACAGGGAGGCTCATTGCCTACAAAAAAATTTACAGAACAATTTAGGCTATACAACTAGAATGAATTGAAAAGATGTACCTATCAAGTGTTGATGCAGTTGGATGGTGATGCTCAATATAAAAACTTAACACATTTCATCTTTTTTACACTTCTTCACTTTAGCATTCACAACTCAATCATCTATCTATTATTTTCTTCAAATCTGTTCAATATATATATGCCCAATCTTCACTGCAAGCATCAATTAGATCAGCCACTTATTATTCACAAAAAAATATCAATTGTTAGTTCCAATCATTCACAAAATATTTCCAAAAATAATTCAAACCTTCAACATGTTACATCAAGCAGACATAGACCAAAAATAGGTTGCACATATGTCCACATACCGTATCACAATTAACTCAAGAAGTCATCCAGGAATAGACTTCAAAGAAAAAAGGAAACCAACAGAATATTGCCCCTATGCCATACGAGCACCAGAGCACATAATAATATGATCATGCATGCCTTCAACAATCATAAACCATCTCCCAAAACCACAACCAGTAACTTTCAACTACAGAGAAATGTAAACTAAAATACTAGAGAGTGAACCAAAAATACCAGATCCACCACCAGAGGAGATAAACTAGTTGTGCACACCATTTTAGGGTACTGGACCAAGCTACCAACATGGTGACATCAATGACAATAGATAGACAAACTTCTCCATTCTTCCAAAAATGATAATTTATTTAATATTAGAACATGTAAAAATATATACCTAGGAGATAGTTTTATCATAAAATCCAAAAGTGACATGAAAATTTCAAATATTTATGAATCCACTGGAGATTCCCTAATTTTTCCAAAATTAAGGATTTTTTTTAATCTTGTTCTCATCTTACTAAATAAAAATTCAAAGTTCTTATTAGAGATAGTTGAATGTATATCAAAGATCAAATTAAAGTTATTATTGCTGAAGGTATTCAATAAATGGTGTCTTTATCTTTAATAACTTTTCAAAAGAAACTTGCTTAACTGAAACATATTTTTGGCATGAAAGATTAAGACACATACATATAAATTTTTTAAATGTAATGTCTCATCATAGTTTAATTATTGGATTACTTGAATTTGAAAAAAATGAAAACCTATATTTAGAATGCTTCCTAACTTAAAAAAATACTCCACTTTAAAAAAAAATCATAATAAAATTTCATGTAAACCCTTTGAATTATTTCATTGAGATTTACTAGGAACTTTTCAAGTTCACTCTTTGAATAGGTCTATCTATGCTCTTACAATTGTCAATGACTATTCTAGAAATGATTGGTGGTATTATATTAAAAAATAAAATGATTATCTTTCTAAATTTAAAGAATTTAAATCCATACTTAAAAATTAGTAAAATCATAAAGTAAACATATTTTTGGCATGAAATATTAGGACACATATAAAATTTTTAAATGTGATGTCTCATCAAAGTTTAATTATTGGATTACTTGAATTTGAAAAAAAAAGAAAATATATAAAGAATTCCTTCTAGCTTAAAAAAATACTACACTTTTCAACAAAATTTATAATCAAATTTCATATAAACCCTTTGAATTATTTCATTGAGATTTACTAAGAACTTTTCAAGTTCACTCTTTGATAGGTCTATCTATGCTCTTACAATTATCAATGATTATTCTAGAAATGATTGGTGGTATTATATTCAAAAATAAAATGACTATCTTTCTAAATTTAAAGAATTTAAATCCATACTTAAAAATTAGTACAATCATTTAAAGTAAAAATTAGTACAATCATAAAGTAAAAATTAATACTCATAAAGTAAACATATTTTTGGCATGAAAGATTAGGATACATACATATAAATTTTTTAAATATAATGTCTCATCATAGTTTAGTTATTGGATTACTTGAATTTGATAAAAAATGAAAACCTATAAAGAATGCCTCCTAGCTTAAAAAAATAATCCACATTCAACAAAATTCATAATCAAATTTCATGTAAACACTTTGAATTATTTCATTGAGATTTACTAGAAAATTTTCAAGTTCACTCTTTGAATAGGCCTCTCTATGCTCTTACAATTATCAATGATTATTCTAGAAATGATTGGCACAGTATTATATACTAAAAAATAAAATGATAACCTTTCTAAATTTAAAGAATTTAAATCCATACTTAAAAATTAGTACAATCATAAAGTAAACATATTTTTGGCATGAAAGATTAGGACACATATAAAAATTTAAAATG